>PVKC010010514.1:0-25674 GCA_004027635.1 Crocidura indochinensis | reverse complement strand
TATCGTCTTTGTAATTGAATTGTTCTGGCTATGATTTAGCAGAAATAGATGCATAATAATTGAGAGTGTTTATGTGTATGTTTTCTAAATGATAAGTGAAAATGGTTAATCATATTTTGTAAAATATAATACATTTGAAGCCTTGCTGAATAAATTTTTTGTTTGTTTTGTTCTGAAGTCAATGATCAACATATATGCAAGGTAAAACGTATTAATTCAAGTCAGGCCACTTAAGAAAGTTTGATTGTTTATGAATATCAAGTATTTCATCAGTGCTCTACATTCTTATCATAATTTGACTCAAATCATTAAGCATACAAATATAGCCTTTCTCTTCTAATATATTTTCTAGTCATTCATTTATGGCAGTAGCCTCCATACATGGAAAGTAGGATAAGGAAGGAACTCAGAAATGGGAATCTGTAAGGGAAAGAATGGAGTCAGCAAAATTAAATTGGGAGGAGAGAAATGACCTCATGAATGCCATTTTAATGTTTAAGAATAATTTCTGGATCTGGGAGAGTTTTATTTATTCTTTCAGTAAGATTATAGCATAAATAATAAACTTATCATGAAGATTGCAATAAACTTTGGTGCACAAAGGCACTTTTAAGATTAAGTTTGATCATAATGAAATACCACTTTTCAAGCATATAAAATTGAATTCTCTATATATATGAGAAGAAATTTAGATATGAACTTTCACAATAGTTTTTTACTTTTTAAATGGAAATTTCACCAATGGAATTTGTAAATAAGAAGATGATATTTACCCTTGATAAACTAAAATTCCCAATGGTAAGAAATCAGAATTGTATTGAATTGTATACTTCTTTAAAATATATTATGAAACAATATAACTACTTATATGAAACAACAGAATGATTTTATTAATTATAAATAATTTTAATTGAAAATTCTTACAAACCAATATAACCACACTAAACCTTGCCAAAATACTTCACATTTCAATATTGCATTCACATCATAGATAGTTGACAAAATGAAGTATTTTTAAAGTTGCTAGTATAAATAATGACAGTCAGTTAAATGAGCTCTTAAAAGAGTCAATTTTAATCCCAAAACTTAATTTTTGTTGATTTCAAAAGACAATATCTTTGCTATTATGGCAATTTGCTTTAAAATTATCATTGAATTATTGTGAATACTCTTTATACTGACAGAGTTTGGAAAGCTGTTCAATAATTGTACCTCTGAGTACTTAGTGGTCAGTTTGCCCTCATGAAAATAAGGTATTTCTTAGGAGTTTAATAAAGTTAAATATTAATGTTAGGAGCATAATAGAATTACCTATTAATCTTCACAATATTTCTGAGGTACATATATTCAGTGGGAAGAACTTGAGAAGGTTAAAGGTGGAAATAAGAGAAATGATCAGAGTTGGATATATGCATATTGTTGCAGAGGTAAGACAAAAATGGTGGTTCTCAACTTTTTATTTTACAATATCCAAATTGGATAAAAATAAGAGAACTAGTTCATCCAAATTAAGGCTAAAATAAAGATTACTTGTGATCGTATTTAGTTGTTTTTAACCTCATATTATACAATGAATATTTTATGCAGACATGCTGCATATTAAGAACAATATGCTTTTTCAAATACCAGCAGGAAATATTTTTGCACTGACACTATAAACACACTATGATGATAAATCACAATTATAAAGTACCCAAAGAGAGGTATTAAGCTGGGATTTTCTTTATGCACATGCAGAACTCAGAAGAGTAACTGCCATTATTGAGCTGTATCTGAAAAATCAGTTTAAAAATGAACACATAAAGACTTTACTCATACCAGTGAGGATGAATGATGCTGTCTGTGGAGAGAAAAGAAAGGATGGTGACACCTTCACTCTTCTGTGGCTCACCAAAGAAAAATAACTTGAAAATAAATTGGAACAGATAAAGAGATATAAGTGGAAGCCTACTATTTGTTAAAAAACAGAGACAATGACAATGTTAGGAAGTGACCAGAAATCAGCAATGTCAACTCTATCTGAAAAGTCAATGCTCAATGATATTCTCTGAATTTAGTGACATGATCTATTCCCGAGCTTGGGAAGAGGGAGGTGGTATTTATGCATGAGGAAAACTGCTACATGAAATATACTTGAACCCTTCAATTGTAATATCCTTTGGTCAAAAAGATAATGCAGGAGGAAAAGTATCTGCCTGGCATACACCTGACACAGTTCCGTCCCTGAAACTGCCAGGGCTCACTTTTAAGTGCTGCTGGATGTGCCACCAAATCCCAGCACCTCCCAAAATATAGAAAAAATTTTGCACTCAAAGATGCATTTATAAATAAGTTTAGAATAAGATCATTATTTCAAATGCATCTCCCTTAAATATTTTTAAATTTCAGATGATATATTGATTACAATGTAGATTTATGATACAGTATTGCCAATTTTTCTAAGATGGTAGTCAGAGAAAATTGTGACTATCAATTTTCTTGATATTTTAATAAAAATCTCTTCAATTTCCTCACTGTAGCAATTCACAACTTTAAAATTGTACTTTCAAGGTAGATTTTAAACATACTCATTCTTACCTTAATCAGGGAAACCATTCAGATATTAAATTCTTGTCCCTGCACTAAATTACAGTTTCAGAAGTGAAAGGTACTTACTTTCCTAGTGATACATTTATATAAAACTGAAAAACTCTCAATAGCCCTTAGGAGGTTGTGTGGGATTGTCTTCCATTGCTCAGTGGCAGCTGACATCTATTCTTAGCTCTGTCACTAAAACATGGCCTGTTTTGCAGTACTGCTCCAACCAGATCCTGGGCTATAATTCACTTATCTATAAAATATGTTTCACATGCTCATGTCCTTACAGAGTTTTATGGATGTAGTTTTATCAATAATGGTCAGGTATACATTGTTATCACAATACAAAATTTTTTCATTGTAATTACTTCAAATCCTGTCTTTCAGACTGGCCTCTTCTGGGAATGTCAGATGGTTGGATATTAATCTCTGTCTATATATTGTTGAATACCAAAATTTCTGATCTCCATCTCAACCAGGTACATCAATAAAAGTAAATGATTATTCTGTCTTCCCATGCAGAAAATGTTCATATTACAATCTGTACTGTGTCTATGCAAGTAGAGAATGCAGCTTCCTTTCATATCTTTGCCTCTCCCGTTGTAACTTGCCTGTTCTCTAATTAATTTTGGAGATTTACGTGGTTACACACTTTCAACTGCTTCCTGTGAGTCCACCAGTATTGCTGATATCTTTCACCTGTGCACTCTCAGCACATTTCCTTCCATGACTTCCAGAGAAACCTCTTGACAATTAATTGCCTCTAGCAGTGGCAGCACTACTTTTAGTGACTTTTCAAAGTAATCTGCTCTCAGAGTTAGATTTTTCAGCAGTGAGAATCAATAACCTAGGGTACCTTGACCTGGGGTACCTCTAGCTTCTAAGAATTCTTACTGAGTTGGAACTATTTTAGTCTATAATGTTTACTCTGCTAGGAGCCTGACTAGTAGCCACTCTTTCTTCCAAATTTTTTACAGCATCTTCAGCATCCGCTGCTCTCTGATAATTACTAACTAAATCTGCAACAAGCTAACTCTCAATCTAACTTTCAGCATGTTTCTCAATCATAACTGGAGGTTATTACAGAAATGTGTTACTAAAACTCTTAAATAGTCTTTGACACTATCTCTTAAAAGTATCCCTTCCAAGTTACTTGTTTAAAAACTTTTAAGAAACAAAACAGTTGTGGTATACATGTGATGAAATATTATGCAATGAAGAAAAGGACAGGAAGTGTGTGGCAAAATGAATAGAACTGGAGAATATCATATTGCATGAAATAACCAAGAGACATAAGAAGACATACCATATGACCTCATTTATCTGTAGTACACATAAAATAAAGGGTATGGAAAATATCAACTAATACTTTGGAACACTGGATTTCAGATTTTGGAGGAGTAGATTGGCAGGAGGGAGGGTTTAATGAAATAATGAGGTGGACTAAAAATAATACTATAGCATGGCCTAAAATATATTGGTGGTAGTTAAGTTAGGGAACAATATGTACTAAAACAATTATTTGCAAGTTGGATAATAGGAAGGGATAGAACAGAGGTGACTCCTAAGTCATGAATATTTATTTACTTTTTCTGGTGTTAATGTGTGGTAACACTTGTACAGCATACCTATTAACACTCAGGTATTCCACTTAGTTATCCCTATTATCTAAATAGCATTTTAATTAAAGAAAATTAAGATTCTGTAAAGTTGGGGAGGAAAATTCTTCAGCATTTACTACAGAGTTACTCTTTGAATTTTTATCTTCATTTTCATCTCCATCTCTGGGCCCTAAAACAATTTATTTGGTAAAGTTTTCTTTAAATAATGAGGGAAATATTACTATTGCCTTAAAAAGGCAGAGTCCCTTCTTTTTGTTTTTTTACTTTGGACTTTTTAAATATTTCTTTTACTTCTTTTTTTTACCCACCCAAATCAGAGTTCCAAATCAGTAGAGGGAATGTTGAAAATGTCTAATATTCATAAATTTCTTATTAATAATATGCAGCATGCTTTAATATAACTCTAGAGGCCTCAGTATTCATGGGGGACAAATGTGCAACTCTAAACACAAAATTTGACTCAATAAATTTTTTATTTGAGAAGAATCTGTACTATAGCCCTGCATTTTCTATTTATTGATCACAGAACTCTAAGTAAATTACTGTCTTCTCTGGCTTTATGATCCTTGTCTGTAAAATAAGGTGGTAATCAATTCTATGCTATCTGGATTCTATTGCTGGCTGTCTATGTAGATTTCTGTTCATACATTTTATTTATTTTTACTTTTTTGGGGGGGTCACACCCGCCAGTGCTCAGGGGTTACTCCTGGCTCTATGCTCAGAAATTGCTCCTGGCAGGCACGAGGGACCATATGGGGCACCGGGATTCGAACCGATGACCTTTTGCATGAAAGGCAAATGCCTTACCTCCATGCTATCTCCCAGGCCCCACATTTTATTTTTTGTTATTGTTTTTTGGGGGGTCACACCAACAGTACTCAGAGGTTATTCCTGGTTCTGCACTCAGATAACTCCTGGTAGCTTGGAGGACTACATGGGATGCTGGGGATTGAATCCAGGTCAACCTCAAAATGCCCAACCCACTGTGCTATTGCTATGGCCCCAATACATTTTAATTTTTCAAATTTTTTCCACATTCCTCTTGGATGTAGAGAGGCAAAAAAATATTTTTTTCTTTCATTGATTTGTTTCTCTCTCTCTGTCTCTCTCTCTCTGTCTCTCTGTCTCTGTCTCTGTCTCTGTCTCTGTCTCTCTCTCTCTCTCTCTCTCTCTCTCTCTCTCTCTCTCATTGGTTTTTGGGCGACACTCGGTAACGCTTAGGAGTTACTCCTGGCTATGCGCTCAGAAGTCGCTCATGGCTTGGGAGACCATATGGGACACCGGAGGATCGAACTGTGCTCTGTCCAAGGCTAGCGCAGGCAAGGCAGGTACCTTACCTCTAGCTCCATCGCCCAGCCCCAGATTTGTTTTTCTCTTCCTTTTAAGGCAAAAGCACCAATTTAATGAACCAATGGGTGACTTTAGTTCAATAGAAAATAAAGCAATCCCATTCATTGAATAACACATTGTGCTCTTCTTTCCTAAGGACTCTATAACTTATCTCTCACTAATCTGTCATTATTGTCTCACTTCCCCTGCAGAGCTCCAGGATGGCACTGGCTATATGAAGAGAATAGGCAATAAATGGTGTTCTCATTCTACCAAGATTGACACAAAAATTGTAGAACTGCACTGACTACAAGGCACAATAGATCTAGCTTTGCTTTCTGAAATGTGTATGTTAACTTTTCTGCTTTATGAGTCTCAACATTTTCAATGTTCTCATTTATTTATCCTAAGGTGACACTGGTAGAATTAGACTACGCTCTTCTTGGATAAACAAAAAAGTTGAAAGGCAAGTATTGTTCCACCCTTCCTTCAACTGAAAGAAAAATTTTGCTTGAGAATCAAAATTTGTTAACAATGCTACCTTTATGATATCAATATGACAAAGTGAAGATTTAAAAATCAGTCTAGATCTAAAAATAAAATACAGCAACATATTTGACCTGGATTTGACCAGGCACATCAGATGGTTCTCCAATAATACAATCCTTTGAGTCCCACCAAGAATGATCCCTAAAATCAGTGACAGGAGTAAGCTCTGTGCACAGCCTGGTGTGACTCATAAACCAACCAACCAACAAATAAATAAATAAATAAATAATAAAAATCAGTCCACTGCATACTTTTGTAGCTACAAAAGATATGAAATCCAAAGCCAAGGACAACAGAAACAATACCCAATCTACATAAAGCTGTGCAAGGGGAGAACAGTTGCACTAGCATTACGGGGGTTGGGGGAGGGAGGAGAACAGAAGAGGGGGAAGTGGGATGGATGCTGGGAACAGGGGTGGAAAGAGGACAACACTGGTGGTGGGAATGCCGCTCATCTATTATTACTATGTGCCTTAAATATTACTGTGCAAGGTTTGTAATTCACTTTGCACCCAATTAAAAAAAAAAGAATTGTTCTTACTTGCTGTCCTATAGTAAAAGTCTTATCCTCTGTGTACTACTGGATTTTGACTTCCCTACTCAAATCCCTGAATTTATTTTTACCTTTTCATTTAAAAGAAGAAATGAATCATTAACATTTTTATCTGACTAATATTTACCTAATTTTATTTACTAATGAGTCAAAGTTCACTTTCTTCAACATTGTGCATATGGTTAGTTTTATAGCCCACAAATCAAGTGATGTCTGGCAGCATATGATAGGAGAAAATAAATTCCTTTATGCATATTATTTGATTGACATCATCATTGTAGACAACCAAGACCTTAGAAAAGACACCAATACATACTACAAAAGAAATCCAGAATAACTAATTGAGTAATATTTCTTAAATATTCAGTTATAGTTTTTAAATTACTTTACTATAATTAAGTGATCATGAATTATAACCAATCCTCTAATGAAACTATAATAATAATGACTGATTGCTATTATTATTTGATATTTGACCAGACAGCTAGCTTTTGTTGGGGACTACACTAGTCAGTGCTCAAAGCTTACTCCTGACTGCACTCAGGATTTATTCCTGGTTGAGTTCAGGAACACATATGGTACCAGAGACCAAGCCTTCATTGGCCATGTGCAGGGCAAGTCCTCTATCCACTATAATATCTTTCTAGTCCAAGACAGTTGTTATGACATTTATATTTTTTAATTTCTATAGGAGTCACATCCAATATTGTTAAGGATTTAATGCAAGGCTTTGCACAGACAAGACAGGCACCTTGATATTTGAGTCATATTCTGTTCGTTTGTTTTAATATTTTATATACTACTATTATCTGATATTTGAAGTGTTACAAAAATGACAGTCTTCCCTACTTTCCCCATAGATACAAATAATGTAAATATTTATAGGTATAGGTATAGATGTATATATATAGATATAGTATCAAAATTGAGTAAGAAAATGTCTTCCTTTTGAAAATCTGTGCTATGTTAAATCAAAATCGAACATGATGGGGCCCGGGAAATGGCATGGAGGTAAGGCGTTTGCCTTTCATGCAAGAGGTCATCGGTTCGAATCCCGGTGCCCCATATGGTCCCCCGTGCCTGCCAGGAGCAATTTCTGAGCATGGAGCCAGGAGTAACCCCTGAGCACTGCCGGGTGTGACCCAAAAACCAAAAAAAAAAAAAAAAAAAAAAAAAAAAAAAAAAAAAAAAAAAAAAAAAAAAAAAAAAAAAAAAACGAACAGGATAAATTTGGAAGGGGAAAGCCACTCCTGATTCCATGCTCCAGGGTCACACACCCAGTGATACTTGAAGTGGTGAAGGTGATCAAAACTGACCTCCAGGATCGAAGCAATAGCACAGTAGGTAGGGCATTGCCTTGCATGCGGCTGACCCAGGTTTGATCCCAGACTTCCTATTTGGTCTCAAGAAAGCCTGGCAGGAGTAATTTCTGAGCAAAGAGTCAGGAGAAACACCTGAGAGCCACTGGGTATGGTCTAAAAAACAAAAAATTACTGACCCCGCCATATGCAAAACATACACTCAGCCCAATGAGATTTCTATCCTCCAGTCCACAAAATAAATTTTTATTTTACTTCGATTTTTTTCAGAGCTACATTTAGTTCTGTGGTCTCCCAAGGCCATTCAATGCCAGAATCAAAGCCAAAGTCACATACCGCACTTTAGACATGCAAGACTACCACTTGAACTTCATCACCCCAAATAGAGATTTTTAAATAGAAAAAAAATTGAGGGCAACAAAGGAATCAATGTAAAAATCATGTGACTCCAAGCTAATTTGGCCAGTGTTTCAGTCTGAGGGACTAAAGCTGCAGGCAATGCTTTAAATACTCTTGCAGCTTAGTCCTGGGGTAGAATGACCGTAGGGAATCAAACTGAAGCCCATCTTGTGTGGACAGTTCCGAAGAGAAACAAATACGCACTACCGCCAAGTCAGCAACCAGGGTTCTCAGTGCCGGCTGGTTGGCTGGCAGCCAAGGAACAATCTGCCAAGAGAAAAAACATTGAAAGACAAAAAATAAGCAACAGTGCAAGGTGAAGTCTGATGGTCGATGCAGAGAGAAATTCTTCTGAGTAAGCTAAGGGGAAGAAAAGGTCAAGGTTTTCTTATGTTGGGCCTCAGGGACAGGACCACTGCTGGGTGCCCTCGTTTCACTACTGGTTAGATGCTTCTTGTGAGAAGAAAGGCACATCTTTACAGGCTATGGAAAAGAGGAAGCACTTAAGTATACTCTCAAGAACTGATATCTTCCTGCTGCAACTATTTTGTTTTTAGCATCTGCCAATTGTAGTATGTCTTGATTTTTGAAGTCTATTTATTGACCTTTGGATTAGAATCAATGACCCTTCGAAGTTAATACTGTTAGTGGAAAAGCTTCCTTCTGAAAAGGCACAGTGAGGTCATAGCAGAAAGATTCTCTGTATCTGCACAGCAGTCCTCAATTTTTTCTATTCGCAGGCCTGAGTACCCACCGAGCAAGTCAAAGTCAAGTACCTTTCACCATGTCACTCGTCCTTCCTCGACAAAAAAAAAAAAAAAAAAAAAACAAAAAAACAAACAAACAAAAAAAAACACCTAAAAAACATATCTGGGGCAGGAGATGGAGCTTTAGTAACAGACCACAAGCCTTGAGGATCCAGCTGTGGTTTTGGTCTCCAGCACCAAAATGCAGCTGTGCCACAGGGTTCCAACAATCAAAAATAAAATAGAAATCTGTTTACCACTGAAGAAATTCTTTTTGGAAATTACTTTATTTAAACACCATAGTTTACAAGGTAGTTCATAATGCAGTTGGTTTTCTTTTACCAGTTACAAATCAGTTCTTTTTTTCCCCGCAGTTTTAGACCCACGATGTACAATACCCTTCACCAGTGTATATTTCCCTCCATTATCCCAGTTTTCCTCCCACTCTCCTACCTGCCCTCTCCCCTCCTTGCCTCTTTGGCTAACATTTTTATTCTCTCTCAACATTCCTACCTCACCAACTTATAATTTTGGCAATTTCAATTTAATAGTTTATTTAACTGGTGATTATTGAATTACTATGATGAATATACTTTATATTTCTTGGTTTTTGTCATATATTATAAAATTAGTTGTAATTTTTCTGACCATGCTCCAACCACTTCCAACATGTTATATAACTCTAAGTGACAATATTTATGCTGTAGTCCACACAAATGACTCCTCTTGATGGTGTACTATGCAGAAGCTTTGTTCTTTTGATTGAAAGGACTCTTAGTTCTTTGAGGGAAGAACTAATGTGTGTGTCTCCTTGAAGCTATCTCTAGGGTTTAAAGATGCTTTGCATAGTAGTTTCAGTATGAAATATGAGCATACATTATGCAATATGAAAGTACATTATTCTGACATTGATGATTCTTGTGAATTTCAATCCTCTGATGAAAGAAACTAGCACAAGTTATACAAGGTGTTTGACTTTTAGATTCAGCAGTTAAGTGCTTCTTCATACACTAAAATCATATATTGCATTTTGAGAACTTGAACCTTACTATTTTGAGTTTATTGGTTTGGGAAGGATTTCATTGCAACAGCTTCTTTTATCAAGGGAAGGAATTGAATTTAAATCAAACTCAAGCAAAATTGCAGTTATAAATTCCTTTCTGGCAAGTTATATCTATTATAACCAGATATAAATATTTTTGCTTTACTTCAACTTTCCTATTTGTTTCATAATCAATAAAATAGATGCATCAAATTATTTTTCATCATATTTCCTGTTACACTTCCTTATTTATGCTTTGTAGTCATTCATCACTAAAATGCATTTGAGTACAGTTGAACCAATCTGTGTCCCACAGTCTACTGAGAACACTCTGAAATAAATCAGTCCTTTTTGTTCCAGTTTTTAAATTAATTTTATGTACCATGATGATATTTTTAAACTTCTGGTATAGATTTTTTAAGGTTCTTATTAGGAAACTCTATATAGTTCTTAGAAATTATATTCACTATTTATTTAACCTACAGATAGTTTTGAGCTAATATGATGAAAAACTATAAATATTAACAAGTATAAATGAAAATTCAATCATAGCATGTAAATAGATTTGCAATTTTTTCCTCATGAAATAGACCTGAGCTAAGGATACAGATTATAAACTTTGGTTTTGTACCTAAAAACATGAGATATGGGGCCAAGGAGATAGCATGGAGGTAAGGCGTTTGCCTTTCATGCAAAAGGTCATCAGTTCGAATCCCGGTGCCCCATATGGTCTCCCATGCCTGCCAGGAGCAATTTCTGAGCATGGAGCCAGGAGTAACCCCTGAGCACTGCCGGGTGTGACCCCCCCCCCAAAAAAAACATGAGATAAAGATTGCTTAAAGAATTACAAATGGATGAAGATAATATGATATTATCAATTTTATATTTTGTATTTGAGTTTTTTAAATATACCATAATATACTAAATCGCTGGAAACAGATTAAACCTGAACTGGAACTTCAAAATTAGTTGAAATTAACTGTTTAAAGATAATTGATAAGGTACTGTTTTCAAATCCCCTCATAATTGAAGTAATTCAATATTTTATAAGCATCAACAACTGTCTGATATGTTTCTCCCACTATTTGAAATACTTTTGGTGTCAAATTTAATGTTCCTTTTCTATTCCAGCCCACCCTTATTCCTGAGTTGGTTAATGTAGGTAAAAGTTCCATTGTAATCCCTCATTACATGTGTGATCTTCACTTTCTGCATAATTAAATTTAATAATATCCTTATCTGTTTAATTATGTGCAATTAAACACAGAAATTTCTGGGGTCTTGGAGCTATTTCTTACAGTGTTCATGGCTAACTGGGACTGCAAACCAATGCTGAGTACATGGTATCCTGTAATAAATGGATATGCTAAGGATGCATACTACCACTTCAGCTATCTCTCCCTGGGGCCTTTAAAGTTTGTCTCCTTGGGAAAACAAAAGAATGTATTGAAGAGCAGGTGCATTTTTATGCTATGCTATGTACCTAATACATGCCCTAGCACTTGATTCTGAAAGTGAATAATGAACAGGCTAAACACAGAGGACTGAAAGAAAAACTTTAAGGAAAATTTGGTATCCAATTTGAAGAACACCCAATGCAACAAAGAAGAGCTGGTATCCATTAAAAAGTTAATATTTTCAGGAACAGCTTTTCTAGAATAATAAATACTGTCCAATACAGAGAGCAATTATAGTGTTTCTGAGTTGTGAAGATCTATTTTGTACTACAACATATAATTCAGGTTGCTTAATATAAACCAGAATAGTACATTACAAGATCTACTTGCATATTTAAAGAATTACAGCATGAGTACCTTTGATGCAATAAGTGTATTTATAACACAGTACCGTTAAAATAAATTACAGTCCAAAATGTTACTCGAAGGAAAGTGGAAAGCTTTAAACTTTTCTTTCTTCTTTGATTCTCTCCGTTATTCATTACAATATTTCTTTTTATTATTGTTTATGCTTTATGTTTCAGTTATTTTTATATAAAATTCATAATATTGATAAAAATAATAATTATATCGTTTACCTTTGATGGAAATAAGAGATTACTGTGAACAGGCTTAGAATATTAAGTTCATTTCTTGGACACATAACTTTCCAGAGTTGAATAAGAAGAATGTAGCATATCTAAATACCCCCATCACTATTGAGAAAATTAAAATGGTAATCAAATGTCTGTCCAAAAACAAAAAGCCCAGGCCCAGATGTATTCACTAATGAATTCTTTCAAACCTTTCTAGAAGAACTACTACCAATCCTTGCCAGACACTTTCATGACATTTCCAAATAGTTTTTATGACACCAACATCACTTTGATATTAAAACCAGACAGAGATGCTACCAAAAAAGAAAATTACAGATCAATATCCCTGATGAACACAGGTGTAAAGATCCTCAACAAAATGTTGGCAAATAGGATAAAATGCCTTATCAAGAAGGTCATTCACTACAATCTAGTAGGTTTCATCCCAGGAGTGCAAGGATGGTTTAACATCCATAAATCTATCAACATAATACACAACATCAACAACAAGAAAAATAAAAACCATATGATCGTATCAATAGATGCAGAGAAAGCATTTGATAAGTTCCAATATTTTATTTAAAAAAATAAACTTTCAGCAAGATGGGAATGAAAGGAACCTTTCTCAATATAGTTAAGGCCATCTACCACAAGACAATGGCAAATATTATCCTCAATGGAAAAAAACTAAAGGCCTTTCTCTAAATTCTGGTACAAGACAAGGCTGTCCTCTCTCACCACTCCTATTTAATTCCTATTTAACATAGTACTGGAAATAGTTGCAGTAGCGACTAGGCAAGAAAAAGATATCAAGGGCATCCAGATAGGAAAGGAAGAAGTCAAGTTCTCACTATTTTCAGATGACATGAGACTATATATAGAAAACCCTAAGGACTCTACCAAAAAGCTTCTAGAAACAATAGACTCATATAGCAATGTGGCAGGCTACAAAATTAATGCACAAAAACCGGTGGCCTTTTTATACACCAATAATGATAGGGAAAAATGGACATTAAGGAAACAATCCCATTCACATTAGTGTCACACAAGCTCAAATATATTGGAATCAACTTGACTACTGATGGGAAGGACCTACACAAAGAAAACTATAAAACCTTGCTTCAATAAATAAGTTAGGACACTAGGAAATAGAAACACATACCCTGCAGGATCAACATCATTAAAATGGCAATACTCCCCCAAAGCATTGTACAGATTTAATGTGATACCTCTAAAGAAACCCATGACATTCTTCAAAGAAGTGGATCAAACACTCCTGAAATTCATCTGGAACAATAAACACCCTCAAATAGCTAAAACAATCTTTGGGGAAAAGAATATGAGAGGTATTACTTTCCCCGATTTTAAACTGTATTACAAAGCAATATTTATCAAAGCATCATGGTATTTGCATAAAAACAGACTCATATTAGTAGAAATGTACTCCCCAGACACACAATCATCTAACTTTTGATGAAGGGGCAAGAAATCTTAAATAGAGAAAGGAAAACCTCTTCAACAAGTGGTGTTGGCACAACTGGTTAGCCATTTGCAAAAATGTGAAGTTAGACCCTCAGCTAACACATGTACAAAGGTAAAATCCAAATGGATTAAAGACCTTGATATCAGACCTGAAACCATAAGATATATAGAACAACATGTAAGTAAAATACTCCATGATATTGAGACCAAATGAATCTTCAAGGAGGAAACAGCGCTCTTCAAACAAATGAAAGCAGAAATAAACAGATGGAACTATATTAAGCTGAGAAGCTTCTGCACCTCAAAGGAAATAGTGCCTAAGATACAAGAACCACCCACTGAATGGGAGAAATTGTTCACCCAATACCCATCAGATAAAGGACTAATATCCAAAATATAAAAGGCACTGACAATACTTTACAAAAAAAATCTAATTCCATCAAAAATGGGAGAAGAAATGAACACACACTTTGTCTAAGAAGGAATACAAATGACAAAAGACACATGAAAAAATGCTCCACATCTCTAATCATCAGGGAGATACAAATCAAAACAACAATGAGGTATTATCTCACACCACAGAAGCTGGCACATAATACAAATAACAAGAATGAATGTGCTGGCGGGGATGTGGAGATAGAGAAACCTTCATTCACTGCTGATGGGAATTCCGTCTAGTCCAGCCTTTATAGAAAACAATATGAAGATTCCTCAAAAAACTGAAAATTGAGCTCCCAACAATCCAGCTATACCACTCCTAGAGATATACACTAGGAACACAAAAATACAATTCAAAAAGTCCTTCCTTACACCAATATTCATTGTAGTGCTATTTACAATAGCTAGACTTTGGAAACAACCAAGATGCCCTTCAACAGATGAATGGCTAAAGAAACTGTGGTATATATACACAATGAAATATTATGCAGTCGTCAGGAGAAATGAAGTCATGAAATTTTTCTATACATGAATGCACTTGGAATCTGTTATGCTGAATGAAATAAGTCAGAGGGAAAGAGATAGACACAGAATATTATCACTCATCTTTGGGTTTTAAGAAAAATAAAAGACATTTTTGTAATAATTCTCCGAGACGATTGAGAGGAGGGCTGGAAAGTCCAACTCACGATAAGCTCACTACAAAGAATGGTGAGTGCTGTTAGAGAAATAACTACATTGACAACTAACATAACAATGTGAATGAATGAGGGAATATGAAAGCCTGTCTCAAATATAGGTGGGGGGTAGGAAAGTAGGAGATTTAGGGCACTGGTGATGGGAATGTTGCACTGGTGAAGGGGGGTGTTCTTTATACAACTAAAACTCAACTACAATCATGTTTTTTAATCAAATTGTATAAATAAAGATATAAAAATATTATTTCACTTTAGGCATATATTTAGGCATATATTCCTAATACTAAATATTCCATATACGTTATTTATCACTCAGTAAAAGTGTTTGTAATTGTGTTGGATAAAAGAAAGAATAATTAAGAAGTTGCATCTGCATGTGTATAAATGTAAAAACCCAAATATTAAAATTGTCCTCAGTGAAGAGTTATAAGTTAATACAACTACCACAAACAAAGCTAAACATTCTATACAATGTATATTAGGAAAATAGATTACTTCTCTTGTTTAAAAGAAAATTAAGAAATAAACCATTCTGATAACTTTTTAATAAACATGGATTATACATGCTGTGTTCATGAGACTCCATTAAGGATGAACATCTCTATGTAAGAACATCTCTATATATCTCAATTGTGCTCTGACCCTGAAACTGCTTTAAAAAAAATCTTAAAAAGTAAAAAAAAAATAAAATAAAAAACCTGAAGTGCTATTTGTGACTAAGACTAGAGTTACACATTTGTAATAGTAATCAAAGAAAAAACTTATATTATTGAATTTAGGTCTAAGAAATACTTGATTATTTCTAGTCTATCATATCAGAAATATCCTAGATTTCTGGATGAGCTTGAAAGCAAGCCTGATGTTACTTGTACAAGAGCACAGTTATCCAGTACTTTTTTTTTTTGAAAAGTTTATGTCAGGACTTGACGGTCTCAAAGAACGCTTGTCTCAAAAATCACTTGTCTCAAAAAATCTGTTGTTTAAATAGGTGTGATTGGAACCAGAGAGATAACACAGCAATAAGGCATTTGCCTTGTATGTGGCTGACCTGGGATAGACCAG
Source organism: Crocidura indochinensis (assembly GCA_004027635.1). Lineage (NCBI taxonomy): Eukaryota > Metazoa > Chordata > Mammalia > Eulipotyphla > Soricidae > Crocidura > Crocidura indochinensis. Next base: position 9,826 of record PVKC010010514.1, on the reverse strand, counting down.
GTTTGATTCCTGGCATCCCATATGGTCACCTGAGCTTGCCAGGAGCAATTTTTGAGCACAGAGACAGGAGTAAACCCTGAGCATCATCAGATGTAGCCCAAAAACCAATGAATAAATAAATAATAAATAAATAAACTGTTTAAAAATAAATAGTTGCCATTACTTTTAATTAAAATGTGTAAATAGTCCACCTATGAATCTATGCTATAAATTATATCATGTGATGTGTCATATCAATCACAGTTAACTAATTACTTAAGGGTAAATTTAATAATTAGTTATACAATATATCACTAATGATAACTTTTAAAAAGCTAAATTAAGTTCTTTATGTAAAAATAATTCTGCAGGAAGGCAGCACAGGCAAATTGTGTGACTGAGGAAGCCATTTATTAAAGATCCAGATTGTTTCATGTCTTCAATATCCTTTCCAGGGTCTCTAGTCCTGATCCTTGCAAGTCTCAAGATAGCTACTGTACTTCTAAATAACACATCACACACTAGGAATGAAAATGTGGAAGATGGGGGAGTGAGAAAAGGCCATTACCTCTTTATGTTTTATGGAGAACAGAATCTCTTTCTAGGACTAGAATACTGTGCCTCAGGGACAATTCCAACTAGAAAACAGATGTGGAATTAGAGAACTTTACTCTGAAATCTTTGAGAAAGGAAGACAAGAGAAAAGCAATTGCAATTACTGCTGGCTGGGTCAGTTTAACAGAATGTAACACATCTCTATTTTAGATGTCCTGCTCCTCCTTAGATCTGTAAAATATATTTATGGTAATTTATAGAGAATAAATAATCTCATTACTAATAAGAAAGATGCAATTTATTCACCAAACAGTGTCTTTATATGCCTACTGTCCTGTTAGTCAGTTATTCATACTAGCCACATTAAAGTTTGCCCCTTTCTGCCTTATGTGAGCAGGACCAGCTATGATACAGGTATCAACAATAGCTTCCATTAATAAGACTTCTGGAATCATCTCACTTGACCCACCAACCAGACATCAAGTCTGGTTATGTCTGAGAGGCAAAACAGGTAAGGAATCCATCAGAACATAAAGTCACCCCCATCAACTTCCATAGGAGATGTCCATCGTTCACCTTTTCTCAATAGGAGGAGGCCCAAGGAAACTTGTGGTGATTCAGTATCTATCATAGTAACCACGACAGGATTCTTTAAAACTGGCTTTTCTATGACCTACCTTTCTATTTTCCCCATTCTTACTACACACAAAGAATATATAGTATTAAAGCTTTTAAGATAAATCTCCTCTCCAGAGTTTCTGAAGGAAGAATGAGCTATTTAATCCACTAGACAGGAGAGATGACTGTGAGAGCACCTAGAAATCTCAGTGCCAGCTTGTTGTGAAGACACACATGCATAGCCAGGACTGTGCTTCAGCCATGTAATCCAGTAATCTCATCTACACAGGAAATGAAGCTTCTGGAAAGGAGTGCGGGAGTTTTCAGTTTTCAGAATATTGCTTTTCTATTTCTCATACAATTTGTAATGTCTGCCTTGTGTTTGTACAAAGGCAGTCAGCTATGAGGTTAGATCACTGAAAAGATTCAGTGAAGTGGAACCGGAGAAGGCTCCTCTTTATCTGTTCAGTCAAGAGTGGCCTGTAATATTCTTTACAGAATAGAGAAAAATATCAAACCATGTTTCAGAATAAACTATGTCTGTGAAGAACAATTTCAGACATTAGAGACTATTTCTATTCTTTCAGAAATATTCCCTACAGGTAAACTCAATGAAATGACTTAATCTTGGCTCTGACACTTAACTTCTGGGCCTCTAGGCATGTTTCTGTAGCTTGATCTCAGATAGTCCCCCTCTCATTTAAGTGAAAGGGAATAAAAAATATTTTTAAATAGTCATGGTGAGAAAGGGGCCTAATCTCTCTGGGAAGTCTCTGCCTCACTTCCACCTCTGTTCATGAGTAGTTAAGACCAATGGATTCCTGAAAGATGTCAAATTCCCTTGGAAACAATCAATGACTGGTTCAACAGCCTCTTCCAAAGAGAGTTCTAGACTTATCATTGATAGAGCTTTAAATAATTCCAACAATTTGCTATACCTTATGTACTCATGGCACTCTCTTGGCTCTTGATCATGGATCATTTCTGTTGGAATTCAGGGAACTATATGCAGTGCCTGGTCAGCTGAGTGTAAGGTAAGTTCCTGAACATGTATATTGTATTTTCAGTCCCACCCTTCACAAATATTGACTGAAAAATTTTATCATGAGGCCAGAGAAATAGCATGACAGTAGGGTTCTATTCCTTGTGTCCCTGAGCCAGGAGCTATTTCTGAGTGCAGAGCCAGGAGTAACTAACCCATGAGCATTGCCAGGTGTGGCACAAAAACAAACAAACAAACAAACAAAAAAACCCAAAGGAGAGGTCAGGTACTGAATTAGAGTTAAGAAATGCAACAATTTTGAGTTCATCCAAACCAAACAGCTTTTTGTGCCTTTGTGTTTTACATATTAAGTTTTTATATATTTCAGCAAAGATAATATATAGGCAAGTCCAAAATAATAAAAATTGTTTCCCATTGTAGATAAAAACTATATTAAGATAAAAATTAATGAATAAATGCCTATAGAAGATAATCTGTAGGTAAATGAAAAATTTCTAGCTAAGAAGGTGGTACCAGCACTGAAATTTTAGTTTTAGCATTGTAATGGAGTCCCACATGTAAAATGAATACCAGGCTCTCCTAGGAGTACTCTCTACTTTAAAATCAAGGTATATTGACATATGACATTATATTTAAGAGTATATTATGATTTTGTATTTACAACCATTGCAAAATATTCGTTACAGTAAATTTAATTATATATATTGCTGTTAATATTTGCAATTGTTTATTGTTTTATGAACTTCTAAGATCTACTCTCAGCAGTTTCCAAATACAAAATGCCATATTATAAAGTATAGTTGTTATGCATGATAAGATATACTACATTTTCAGGACTTTATTTTGTAATTGTATGTATGCTCCTTGGGAATCCTTTTAACTATTTACTATGCCTGTGATTTCTAAAGCATTTTCCACAGAAATAAAATAATCCTAAAAATATTGTAAACCAGAAAGTATCTGAATAGTCTGAGCAAGATTTTAGTAAGCTGATTTTGCTTCTTGATTTCAGAATAGATTACAAAAACAATGTAATCAAAACAGTATGGGACTTTTATTAAACAGATACAAAGATTAATAGAATTACATGAAGTGTCCAGAAATACTCCACAAAAATATTCCAATTAATTTAAAACAAAAGGACTTATAGAATATAATAAAGTATCTGTCTCTTTAATAAATGATGTGTACAAAGGTTAAAGAGATTGTACAAAGGTTAAAGCCTTACATGTGGCCCCAGTTTAATCCCTGGCAATGTGTATTGTCTCTTGAACACTGCCAGGGTAGATTCTAAGCTCTTCTTCCACCTAAAGCTGAAGACATAACTAAAACTATATTAAGGATCTAAATTCTTTTTCTCATAACATTTTGTTTCTTTTGTGCCTCATCCAGCAATGTTCAAGGGTTACTCCTGATTCTGAACCCAGTATGGGATATTTGGAGTTGAAACTGGTCGTCTGCCTGCAAGGCAAGTACCCTACCCACTGTGCTATCTCTTTGACCTGTCTCATAACTATTTGAGCCCATGATGGAAGAAAATAAGGCAAAAGGGTGATGAAATTTATAGAATATTGGAGGTTAAAAAGTGGTATAACCTGGGGCTGGAGAGATAGCACAGAGGTAAGGTGTTTGCCTTTCATGCAGAAGGTCAATGGTTCTAATCCCAGCATCCCATATGGTCCCCTGAGCCTGCCAGGGGCGATATCTGAGCAGAGAGCCAGGAGTAGTCCCTGAACGCTACCAGGAGTGATCCCCCTCCCCTCAAAAAAGTGGCATAACTTGAATTCAAACCCAGAAATCTACATTAGCAAGTCCTTAGCACATCACCATAGTTCTCAAAAAAAAAAAAATGTTGGCCTTGGAGTGTCTTATACTGACATTGGTTTGCTATCCATATCCTAATAAAACTATGGTGAATTTGGTTGGCCAGAACTCAATCTCAGGTTTAATGTTCAACTCTTAGTATATTTTCAGTAAGTGTTTATCAAATGACAATGAATGCGTGGCTACAATAAATAAAGTTTCATAAAATATAAAGTTGTATTATAAATATAAGTATATATAGTATTAGTATTAGGTAAGTAATTAAAATGTTAGTTCTCCTCCATCTTCCCTAATTTTTTAAACTAGAGTCATATAGAGTCTGCAGCTGAATACAAAGTACCCAGATTTATAGGGGAAGGGGAGTTACACCTTTAAATGTAGCAAAAATAAGTTTATAAAAACAATGTCCTTTCACAGTTAGCAAAGAATGAAAAGAGTAACTTTGGTGAACTCAAAAGGAAAACACATGGTAGTAAAAAACGTGTAAAGTGTGCTCGCTTCGGCAGCACATATACTAAAATTGGAACGATACAGAGAAGATTAGCATGGCCCCTGCGCAAGGATGACACGCAAATTCGTGAAGCGTTCCATATTTTTTGACTTTGGAAAAAAAAAACGTGTAAAGTAATAAACGTCCTGCCAACATATAAATGATGGCTCCTGTGCTTTAAAGAAAAGCAATTTTGAAAACTCTCACACATTCACCTTTTGAAGAAAATATAGGGAGAAATATGAGTTTGTTAAATATTTTAATAGACACTTCAAAGTCCCAGATCATTAAATCATTTCCACAGCTTTTGGACTGTTATCACATGCCAAACATTGCCAAAACCACTCCTTGAGAGGTTGTAATAAATTTGAAAGACAAATCAGATTCAGAAAGTTTGCATAAGAGAGAACTGTATATTGTACCTTAGACATATTTTTCGAATCTCAGCACAAAGCTACTTCTGCCAAAGAGCATTTGGGGTGTTGTGACCTTAGCAGATGACTCCTCTTTGCCAGATTGTCTCATTACAGAATTTTGGGAGCCTAATCACAAGCACATGTCAGGGTAGCAGGTGGCTTTGAAATGCTTGGTTGAGCTGGGTGACTTATCTAGACCTGCATGTAACATCTGAAATAGAAAGTCTTCTGGGAAGAAAGTGAACATTTATATGAGAAGAATCAGTCAGTGTTCTTGAGGAAATGTGATGCTTTGGTTGCTGCAGGTGCGTTTGATGGAAAAGGATGGTGTCACTAGCAACTGACTGTTCACTCCCTACTCCCCTATTCATGTTGAAGTCTTAACTTCTAGGGTGATGACATGGAAGGTCCTTTGGTGAGCAATTGGGTCATGTCTGAGATTGAAACCCTCATGAAAGAGATTTGTGCTTTTATAGCAAGTGACCCAGAAAGTTCCCCTTAAGTTCTCCACTTAGGAAGTTATAGCTACAAAGACAGCCATCTATGAATCTATTGTTCTCACCAAATACAGACTCTGGGACATCTGAATCGTGTATGTTGCAGCATTGTAGGCAACTCTTTGATTGACTTGCTGATAAAGTATCCAATCTCTGGTGCTTTTTCTAGCAATTTAAATGGACAATGCTACATGATGAACTGAAGCAGAAAGCAAGGCAACTTTCACAAGTTAATCCCAGATCCATGCAAAATTTTTTAGTTAAAAATGTCAGGTGCAGAGCAAAAGTTAACAATTGACATGATTTCTCAAAAAGGTGTATTATAAGCGTCATTATAAATTATAGCTATCAATAAGATGCATTATAGTAATGATAGGATGAAATGAGTCAACAAATGAATCACCAGAAATAGTCATTGTTACAAGAAAAGGTTCTTATACAATCATCCACAAAAAGAATTTGAAAACAACGTATACTTAATATTTATAATCAACATAACATATAACTTGATGTTAAAGTACTGAGCCTACTAAGTAGTGAAATAGCACACAGGAAACAAAAAAGCCATATTTTAGACAGTCAAACATTTCATGTCAAGTTTGACAGGTTCGTGTCTAGCTGGGTGCAGGATATATAAAAAAAGTGTTAAAAATTATTTAGTGGGGGCCGGGCGGTGACGCTGGAGGTAAGGTGCCTGCGCTAACCTAGGACGGACCTCGGTTCGATCCCCCGATTCCCCATATGGTCCCCCGTGCCTGCCAGGAGCGACTTCTGAGCGAATAGCCAGGAGTAACCCCTGAGCGTCACCGGGTGTGGCCCAAAAACCAAAAAAAAAAAAAAATTTAGTAATTACCATTACAAAAGGAAGCCCAATTTATGATGCTGGAGTTAAACACAAAATACTCAAGACATTTGAAAAGTGATGATCTGACATTATTGAAACAAATAAGACTTGTTGGGGCCAAAAAGATAGCACAGTTGGTAGGGCATTTGCCTTGTACTAGCAAACCTTTGTTGCACTCTGCATGATCCCATATGTCCCCTGAGCAATGCCAGAAATAAACATTGATGGGTGTGGTTAAAAAACAAAACAAATAAAACAAACAAACAAACAAAAACAAAGAGAAGTCTTATCATCTGACTATGCTAGAAAGTTGAGGCATTTTATAAGGGGGCATAGGCATCACGGAGAACTCTGGAACTCGCACCTGAGCTTATGGTATAAATTTGGGAGAAAGAATATTACAATCAGAGTTCAGCTGATGGTTCTGAGGTGAAGCGACGGGTAAAAGGCTAGCAGACCGTCAGACTAGTGAAAATACTAGCTTTATTCAGTGGATAAGACTGAAGCCAAAAGCCTCAGCATCAGTTCTAGCCAAAAAGCCCCTGCCTTCCACAGACCCTTGCTTTTATACCCCAGAATCAGGTACCACCCAATGGTGGGAGCAGAATCAGGTAACACCCTAGGATGGGAGCAGAATGCCAGGTCACACCCTAAGGTAGGGCACAATCACTGATCAGGGTAGGGTCAGTAACATAATAATCCCATTAAAATGTTTACATACACAACATTAAATGTAGTTCTTGCTTTCAAGGTCATCTATAGATGTGATCAGGTAAAAGGGTCCTGCTTTGGATGAGCTCTTTCCTTTGCCCTAATACCCAGTTTAGTAAATTAAAAATATGCAGTAAGTGATAAAGAACATTTGAATATTTGATATGGTTATAAATGCTATGTGACCAGCAGATGGCAGCAAAGGCTACTTTAAGAGAAAAAAGACTTCCACAAGTGTGTTTGGGAGAATTTTAGAACACATATTATTTTGACTCGGAGCCGATTTAAAAAAAAAAAAAAAGGTGGGGGGTATTTGGAAATGAACCAAGGATACAAGGTGAAAACAAAAGCCCCTGGGAATGCAGATCATGATAACCATGTTTAAATGTTTTTCTGTCATTTTAATTACTTTTCTACTAAATAAAAGGATTGAAAAATCTTAGTAAAAAGAAAAGTAGCCCTAAGAAAAGCTCAACTAATCCTCTTTCAAAATGGACATTTATGCTGAAAATATTTTTGTCATAAGGTATGACATATAATATTTATTATAAAATATAATCTAGACCATCATGGAAATATTCCACTTGGAAAATATTTGGTCTCCTGGCTCAGAAGAAATATTAATGGAAGTATATTAATATCCTTCAAAGAAAGAATATGAGTAAATAAAACACTAAGGCATCATTAGAAAAATTGTTCATTGAAAATGTAACACTGGCCTGAAAAAAATAAAAGAATAGACACTGTTTCATAAGTGTCCCAAAATAGAAATGACAAAAATATTTCAAAGAAGAGAACATGTATTAATTTAGCAGAGAAGGATGTTAATGGGAATAGCAGGAAAATGAAAATCTGTGACAGTTTATAACCCAGGGGATTTACCTACAATTAAAAGAGAAAACCAACTGGTTGATCTGAATAGATTAGTGTTTGTGAAAGATTATTTACAGTTCAGCTGTGATATTGTGTTTTTTTTCTGGTGTTTAATTAAACTGGTGAATAATAAATGAAGCTGAGAACTTCCAGAGATATTTGAAATAACCCATAAAAAGAAAGACACAAGCTCGTATGATTTTAAGGTGTTGGCATCATGAATACTGAGATCCAAATGCCATTTCTCCAGAATAATTTTTTTAAGATCTTCTGTTTGCTCAAAGTTTAGAAGAGCAAGTAAGGATACCCCATATCAAAGTAATACTTGCTTCCTTATAAATTGTACTTCTTTCTGGCACATCCCTAAAGGTGTTGAGATATTTGGAAGAATATCTGAAATAAGTTCCTTCACCAATAACACCAGGATTGAAAATTCTGATTTGCCAAGTTCTGCCTTTCAATGGAGACCAAATCTCAAGGAAGACAAAACCCAGAATGACGAAGGGCAGATGTTACTGAGCACAACAGATGAGTTATCATGAAACTACTCCTGGCTGACACAGTTGTCTGCTTGATCCATAAAAACCAGTTAGTTCACTTCATCTGAATTCTATTTCGTATTCCTGAGACAACCTTTGATTGTCTTCACATATTGGAGATGGAGATTTTTCTCTTTTTAGGTCTATCGTGGAAAGGTGGATGTTAGGGGAACATGCGATGAAAATTTGTCCTCAAGCAAATACCTCATTGGAGGCAGAGTTGGTCACAGAGGATGGAGAAAAAGTGGAACCTTCTCTCCCAGGTGTGTCCCTACCACTCAGTGAACTTACACACTCAGATACACTCAGGCTATTTTATCTCTTATATCGTATTATCATGAAAGAAAAGAAAATGATTTATGGACTCTTGTTATCTTATTTCACTATTATAGATGAGCTTTTTTGAGTAATCATGAAAAATAACATTTTGGGGAACCAAGTTGCCAAGGAAACTGAAAATCTTAAATATCAGCAAGACTTCAAAGCAAGTCTCTTCATCCAAATGGTAACTATTTACTAGGAAAAATTTCACAAAGCTAGGAACATAACAGAGATAAGTCAGTTCTGAAGTTGCTGTCATGAATGAAGTATGGGGTGTGAGCAAATTCAGTGCTATCTTTGAAATGTTTGTTCTTATGGTAACCTTAAAAATATCTAAGATAAAAAAAGTTTTTGGTTAATAGATAACTGATATTCCTTAAAAGATCTAATGATATGAATATTGATGTAACTCTGGATCTTCTACATGACATATATTGTGATGTTTGGAAGGATCAACAAAAACATCATGCTAGGTTTATAAGTTTGGGTTTCCTTTGAAATATTTCAGTTCTAATTACTTTCTCCAACCATAGCCTTTTGCTAATACTAATGATTGCCACAGCCATCTGCTACAGTTTCTTAATGACACTGATACTGAAAATTGAAACCCAGAGAATATTTTGAAGATGTTTTACTAAAGAAAAAATCACGCAGAAATCACCAAGGTCTGCTTACCATTTAGTAAAGGAACAAACCTCTAGTTCTCTATTCCCTCCGTTTTTCAATTCACCTGAGAAGACCTTGCTTAGTTGTCAAAAATAATATTTCTGGATTGTAGGATTATGCATTAGGTTGAATGAATGTGAATAATAATAAAATATCTAATTATATTTTGATGTATGAAATCTAGTTTATATATAAGACATTATATGCAAAATACATTTTAGTACAAAAAATTGGGGATGTTATGACTACAGAAAAGGCAACATTTCAAAAATCAAGCATATAATAACTGTCCGTTAGGCTAAATAATAGAACAAAGAATAATAATGACTTACAAAATTTTCAGTGATATTAATGTGAAGTTTTTTCTAATTGTGTGCTAGATACATGATTCATCCTATCTAGCAAATACTTTAATAATATCAACTGACATTATTTCACTTATTGTGGAGAAAAATCAAGGAACAGCTTTAAAAAAGATTTGCCCAAGGGG
>PVKC010010513.1:0-25184 GCA_004027635.1 Crocidura indochinensis | reverse complement strand
TGCATGGTCATATGACTGGCCCTGGTAACATCCTTTTCTCCCCTCAATTTATGAGTCTGAATACTTCAAGTTGTGCTATTCTGTTTGAGATAAAAAGTTAAGAAAAGGAGAAGGGAAAAATTTGGCATCCACTACTAAAAGCAAAAGAAATTTAAAAATCACCGAGTAATATCCACAAGAGTGAAAAGAAAAAAAAAGGTGGAAGAAAAAAGAGAAGGAAAATAATATCAAAAACAGATAAAAGTAAGTGAATAAATAAAACAAAACAAAACCAGAAAAAAAGGAATAATGGTGTGGCAGCGTTTTTTTTTTTTTTTTTTTTTTTAGGCACAGTAAGTATTGGGGAAGTAAGGAAATTTCCATGACCTAATGAATTCAGGGTTTCTCCATTCCTGGGACATTCAATCACTTTTTTTTTTAAATACCGTCTTTTATTTATTTATTTATTTTTGGTTTGGGGCCACACCCCACGGTGCTCAGGGGTTTATCAGAAATCACTTCTGGCAGGCTTGGGGGACTATAATGGATGCCGGGGATAGAACCTGGGTCGGCAGCATGCAAGGCAAACACCCTATCCTCTGTGCTATCACTCTGGCCCCATTAATTCATTTTTGTTTTTTTGGTTTTTTTTGTTTTTTTTGGGTCACACCCGGCAGTGCTCAGGGGTTACTCCTGGATCCATGCTCAGAAATTGCTCCTGGCAGGCACGGGGGACCATATGGGGCACCGGGATTTGAACCGATGACCTTCTGCATGAAAGGCAAACGCCTTACCTCCATGCTATCTCCCGGGCCCCCATTAATTCATTTTTGATCTCACCAAATATAAGTTTCTTAAAGCATGGGACCAGAGAGATAGCACAGTGGTCAGGCGTTTGCCTTGCATGCAGAGGATCCAGGATGGATGGTGGTTCGAATCCTGACATCTCATATGGTCCCCCGCCCACCCCACCCACCGTGCCTGCCAGGAGCGATTTCTAAGCACAGAACCAGAAGTAACCCCTGAACACCGCAGAGTGTGACCCCTCAAAAAAAAGTTTCTTAAAGCAGGAAATACATTTATAGTGTTTATTTTATACCCCAGAGCAAAGAAGAAAGCACAGTATCTTTGTAACAAGGAGAATAAAGGAAAAGAAAGAAAAAGAAGATATGGAAATACTAAGAATTGTAAGACCTAATTGATAGTTTAAAAATGATAGAGATGCCTATCTGTTAATAATTTTCTATTATGTTTTATAGAATCAAATGTTTTAATGGGGAATGAATAAAGTTCTCTATACACAGATTTTATTTTCAACATGCTTTAATCTTTCAAGTTAATTGTCATCCTTAAAGAAAATAGATTTTTTTCTTATATGCAAATTTGCACTAAAAACCCAAGAGAACTTGAAAATCCACTGGATACATTGTTGGGTTTTAGTTTAAAGTAAAAAAAAGGGAACCATTTATTTTTATACCCAAGCAGAAACTAATGGCAACTAGTCCCTGAAAGTGATTGATGTAAACAGGAACAGAATAGCCGAAGCAGTGAAACTTTCTGAATACATCTTGAAAGTTTTCTCTCACCATAAAAGTAACATTTGAACACTGTATGCAGGGCATGATATCAGAACTGGAAAGCAATGTGAGATTGGATTTAGTTGTTTATTATTGGCAATAGTACAAGTATACTGATTCTGAAGAAAATAATTATTATCGAACAATTTATTAAGTCTATAAATATTTAGTAGCAGAATACTTACAGTAGGTAGGAGGTTAAATGCAATAAAGAATGGAGGTGGTATTGTAGTGGAATCGGTAATATCTGTATGAACTTGTGATTAAATATAAAATTCATGCATTTCTTCACTTTGTCACTAGCACAGCCTTTGTCACTAACATAACTAATGACACCCCAATGACACTGAGCACATTTAGGGCTCAGGTTTTCTCATTGCTACTCTGCTATAAAAGGAACCAAATATCCATAGAGAAATGACTGATTTTAGCCCTGAAGCAGGAAAAACACTTGGCAGGTCTAAAGAATCTTATGCTAGAAGGAAAATGCTCTGGGACAAATGGCAATAGATCAAAAGGTCACAAGAGCCAGCTGGAAGACATTGCAACTGGCCAAATTAGAATTCTGAAATAAGATGAGCATCAAAAAGAATAATTGTGAAGAATTTTATGTTACATTTTAAAAAGGAACATTTTCTGGTTAAGATATGAAAAATGGTAATAGAGAGGGAGTTATTCCAAACCCAGGATCAGGCAAATATTGTGATCACATAAAATCATCTTTTTATTAAATTCATATAAAAGATAATTTTTTCAGTGTTCTACTAATGAGATAACTAATGAAAAATGGTCACCTTTAGGAAGAGATATATAAGTCCAGATGAAGGTGGGGTTATTATTACAAGTAAGATTGTATGTTAAAGTTTTAATGATTCTGAAAATTAGGGATGAGGAAGATAAGTACATAGGGTCACTGAAAGCTTCAAATACAGAAAGCTTAGACACTTTCTCTCATGAGCCCTGATAGGTGTTTGGAAGGCTAGGAACATGGTGGATGGGGTAAAAGAAAGCCTTACCCCAGAGCCAGATGGTAAGAGAACAACTGTCACACAGGACACTTGACAGTATTTAAGAATCTGTATCTTTATTGTTTGTTTGATTTTGGTTTCTGGATCACTGCAACGGTGCTCAGGGAATAAATACTCTTGGCTCTGTGCTACCAGTGGGTGTTTTGGAGGGTTAGTCATGCTGGAAATTGAACTGAGGTTTCCCACATGTAAAATATTTATTCCACTGAACATTCTCAAACCCAAGAATCTCTATTATTTCTTTTAATTTTTAAACTAGTTTTCAATTGAATCACCACAAGTTAAAAAGTTATTATGATTGAGTTTCAGGCACAACATGTTCCAACAGCAACCTTATCACCAGTATCTCCTACCCTCCACCTATTTTCCCAATTTTTCTCCACTGTCCCCCATCTACTCCTGTGGCAGCATACTCACCTCCACCATAATCCTATAATCCTCCACCATTGTTCTATAAAGTGGTAGTAATTAAAACAGTGTGGTCTGGAGTGAGGGTCAGTGGGAGAGAACTGAAAATCTAGAGACAGCATCAGGTATATGATCAGTTTAAACTTTGATTAAAAAAAATGAAGTGGAGCAAGGAAAGCCTATTTGACAAGTGATATTGGTAAAAATTGTTATGTCACATACAGAAATATAAAGAAACATACCTCTGATTTAAACCAACTACAGAAGTCAAATCAAAATGGATTAAAGATCACAATATCAGACCTGAATTCATAAGATACATATTAGGCAGAATTCTCCAAGATATTGAAAACTTAAGGCATCTTCAAGGACGAAACGTCACTTACCAAGCAAGTAGGAACAAAGATAAATAAATGGGACCACATTAAAGTTTCCACATCTCTAAAGAGACAAAAACTAGCATACAAAGACAGTCCACAAACTAGAAGAAATTATTTTCCCACCCTTCATCAGATAAAGGAGAATTTATTTTCCCACCACTTATTAATATCTTGAGGTGCCAGAGAGATTGTAGAGCAGATAGGGAGTTTACCCTGCAATGTGGCTGACCCATGTTCAATTCTTAGCATTTATATTGTCCTCTGAGCACTGCTAGGAGTAATTTCAGAGGACAGATGAAGTCATTTCTGAGTATCGAGCCATGAATAACCCCTGGACACTGCAGGATGTGTCCCAAAAAACAAAAAATGAGGGTGTTTAATATTTAAATTATTCAAAGTATTGATATAAGTCTACCAAAAAAGGCATCTAATCCTATTAAAAAGGGGGAATGAGATGAATAGAAATTTCTTCAAAGAAGAACCCATATCTTTAAGCAAAAAGAACAAAAAAAATGACATAAAATGAAGGATAAAGTGATAAAAATCACATGTGCTTTGGCTTATTTCTAATGCTTTTTATTATATTCCATTGATCTATGAGTCTATTATTATGACACTTAACCACCTTTCAGCACCACCTCCTCCTCCTGTTTAAATGTGTCATTGCTCCAACATTGCTTTCTACCTATCCTATCCCACAACCCCCTCAAGTGGCATATTTTCTACTAAAAAATGGTTCTCATGTTCTTTCTTTTCTTTGTCTTTAGGTACTCATTATTTCACCATTTTGTTTCTTTATATCCCTTAATTCAATCTGTTCTGATTTCTCTCACTCTGATTAATTTAAATCACCATGATACTCTCCAGATCCCTCCATGTAACAGCATATTTCATGAGTTTATCTTTTATTATGCCTTATTAATATTTTATTAATTATATGTACATAGTTTTTTTATCCAGTCAGCTATTCTTGGACAATTGTTTTTTTCTTTCTCAATTTTGGCTATTCTAGAGAGTGTTGCAAGAAACATAGAGGTACAAATGTCTTTTCTCCACTTTGTTTATGGGCTCTTGGATATATACTAAGAAATAGAGTTGGTGGATCAAATGAAACCTCAACTCCTAAATTGTTTTAGGAATGTTATTATGTTTTCCAGTCAATATTCCCAACAGCAGTAATCGAAAGTTCCTTTCTCCCAGCACAGATAGGTCTTTTAGATGTAGACCAGTCTTTGTGTCTTTGTGGTGTAAGATGATGACTAATTGTTATTTTGTTTTTTCTGTTTGTTTTTTTTGGGGGGGGGTGGGGTCACATCAGGCTGTGCTCAGGGGTTACTCCTGACTCTACTCTCAAAAATCACTCCTGGCAGGCACGGGGGACCATATGGGATGCCAGGATTTGAATCACCATCCTTCTGCATGCAAGGCAAACACCCTACCTCCATGCTATCTCTCTGGCCTCTACTTGTTGCTTTTATTTGCATCTCCTTAATGATTAGTGATACAGAACATTTTTTTCACATTCCTTTTGACCATTTGTATTTCTTCTTTGAGGAAGATCCTGTTCATTTCTTGTCCCCATTTCTTGGTGGGATTGGGTATATATTATCATGTAAAGTTCTAACTATTATCTTATATATCTGATATATATTAACCATTTTTAGATTATTGTTGATAAATTATTTCTCTCAATCTGTGGGCTGCTTTTTATATCCTGGCTATGGTTTCCTTTGAGGTACAGAACCTTGTTAATTTAATGTAGTCCCATTTGTCTTTGCTTTCACTTGCTTGGTCAATGATATTTTATCCTTGAGGATGCTTTCAGATAGCTGTTGTAGAAAATTATGTCTATATGCACCTTTTGGATTTGGGTCTGATATTTATTTTGATTTGACTTTCATGCATGGTATTAAAAAGAGGTCTGAGTTGATTTTTTGCATGTAGCTAACTAGTTTTTCCAATACCATTTGTTGAAAGGTTTTCTTGTTCCACTTGATACTTTTTGTTCTTTTATCAAAGATGAACTGATAATATACCTGAGAGCACATGCTTTTAATAATGGAGAAATCCCTGGCACCTCATGATCTTTTGAGCATAGCCAGAAACAACATTTGAGTCAAGAATAGTCACTGAACATAGCCAGATATAGCCTTCCCTGATTATAATTATCCTAGTAGCAGATGTTATTGAAGCCAAACCCTCTCATCTGTATTAAACTTAACCCTAATGCACCACTTGAGTCCAATCATACCATATCACCTGATAGTCTAGAGAAATAACAGTGAGTGAGAAATTATATAAAAGGAACCAGAGTTTAGTTAGATGAAGGTTGCTAAAATTAGCCATTGTTGGAAGTCCCAATCAATGAATTTTACTTCTTTGTTTCCCCTTGTTACACTTATAATAGAAAAAGAAGAAGAACCATGTCTCAGTGTTAATCATTATGTAGGTCAAAGTTGCTACTAACTTCTGCTAGGAATAGCCCTCACTCCTCATTACTGTTCTGTATTATCCCAGTCTTCATATCTTCCCTCTATCTTTCCTCCTCATTTAAACAGTCAACTCATTGCTTCTGGGTTTACTCTGTATCATTTCTGGGTCACTTCTGAGTGACAAATGAGCGTTCAACATACTGTCTTTCATGAGACTATTAAATGCTCTAAAACTCAAAAAGTGTCATAATATTTTTGTGAAGCTAATGGCAGTCTTGTCAGACTTATGGAAAATTTCTTTAGACAAGTGAAAGGAAAATAAATCTTTGTCAACAGGCTCCTCTGTTTATTAGATAGAGAATTTCAAGCCAGCCACAGATAAAGTCTTGTATGATATTAATTCTAATCAGTGTTTATTAACATTCAGACATGTTCACAACTGTTGTAGCAGCTGAGTGCCTAGAACTTAAATTGATTCTTGTCCTTAGACACCCATTAACAGCACCGTTTTCCATTTCAGTAATGGAGGACAGTTGTCTGGGGGTGTTTATGATATGACATCTGTTTGATTTATAAGTAACCTTGATTAGGAAATCTCTTATGCTAGGATATAAGTGATCACCACCCCCACTTTGATCGCTATATTGTAGCTGTGCATTTTCATTTCCAATCCTAACAGACACAGGAGTTTGGAAAACTCAATAAATATTAAGAATATCTCAACCTAGGGTCTTGGGATACGACTGAGTGGTAGAGAACTTGCCTTGAATTTGTAATGTCATGTTTGGTCCCCTGACACCATCTCTTTCTGTCTCGCTCTCTCTTTCTCTCATACACACATGCATAAGAACATGCACACTCACACATACATGCAGTTGCATGCCTACATTCCAATACACTCCATCAATCAATGCACATATGCACACACACAGACAGATACACACATAGTCTAGAGCAGCAGCAGCAGCAGTAGCAGTAGTAGTATTCAGATTTGCTTTTAGCCAAACAATGAACCCACTGAGTATGAAGTAGTGAATAAGCTTCAGGTTTTCTGAACATAAAGAAGAAACAGATCTTTTTAATTCTCCTTTAAAGCACATTTTAGCCCTGTTGAAACATATACTCTGACCTTATTTTGCATTATCTTCAGATCTTGTATAAAACCAAGGACCAGAACTTGAAAAGGAATTAGAAAAAGAATAAAATATCTGCCCCTGGCTTTCTGTCTCCAGTGATTCAGAGTTCCTGAAACTGACCTGTTTGCTAACAAAATTGTAGCATCTTGGTTCTCTGAAGTATACCAAGAGAAAGATTGAGAGATGGAGGTCTACTTCAGTGACATTCCCTGTGGGAACATGTATTTAGAATATATATATAAACATATATACATGTCTTCACAGAGTATAAATGTAATGAGCAAGGAAAGATCATCCAAAAACCATTCCTCTATAGGAAGAAATGGAGAGTCAGGGGAAATTCCTGGGAAGAGTCCCACTGTGCTGAGATTAAAGTGATCTGCTTTCTGAATTTTACCTTGAGATGATGTTAAGTTTACTTTGAACATAAAGTCAGTCTGGAGGTTATTTTGTATTTTGATGTATTTTGATTCAAGATTGAATTACAATAGGTAGTTAGAGCAACTTATACTCTTTTTCATTTTTTAGAGGGACTCTGTTGCGGGTTCTTCTTTGTGTAAAACAAGTGGGAAATGGTTGTCGTAAGGACAGAGTTTTTCTGGACTCAGTCAGCTGGAATGTTATCTTCATGCTGATGTGATACAATATCTATTTTTTACTTTACAGCTAATAATGCTTTGCTTCTGCAAATGGCTATTTTTCAAGAAAATCTTGTGTAAAGGAGGCATATAATCTTGAGTTTTGTAATTTTCTATATATCTTGAATATTAACTCTTTTTCAGATGTTTTATATATAACTATTTTTACTTATTTAGTCAGATATTTTTCATGATAGTTAAAAAGATAAAAAAAGAAGGCAGATGGTAGGAATTGGAAAAGCATACAATTCACACTTAATAATATAGATAAGATAATGGAAAGCATGAAAGAAAATGGGAGATAAGAAATATACAAGCTAGATGTTCAGCAATTTGTGTGTACCCAGAAGAAACAAGATTATTTTCACAAAAAAGGAAAATGACAGAATGTTTTCTTTTGGAAAAGAATAGAGTTGTTTGTTGTTAGGAATGGTACAATGCAAAACATTGTACCAATAATACATCATAAGTACTATTTTTATATATCACTATCTAGGTAGTTTCTTATTCCCTCAACTGAATATTACATACCTTACATGCAAAAAGCCATAAAATTAAGCATTTCAAAGTTGAGAGGTTTACAAGAATTATCAGGTAAGTGTCTGAATAAAATTCTATGGTGGAGGACCTGCCTTGCCAATACATGACTGGCTGCTGCCCCACATGACTACTTATAATCCCAATGGCTTTTCTGTTTTGGGTCCCAGTGCTATAATAAAAAGTTTCCATCACCTTGAAACTAATGTGTGTGATCAGAGTAACTGTGCCTGCGTGTGAGTGTGTGTGTGTGTGTGTGTGTGTGTGTGTGTGTGTGTGTAACTCTTGGTCACTGTAACAACAAAGAATAGGGAAGAAGAGAGGTAGCTACCTTGTTTCCCCAAAAATAAGACATCCTCTGAAAATAAGACATGCTTACAAGTGAAATATAAGGTATCTTATATTCTGGGTGAAATATAAGGTATCCCCATGAAAATAAGCCACCCCTATGCTCTGTCTCATAATGAAAATTGATAATTTATGTAAACTGATTGCTAAAGCTGCCCCGACTGACATCTGTAGGATTCACAATTTGTCTGGTTTGTGTTGATTAATAATATCATATCATTTCTTTATTTTTATTTAACAATAAATGTGTTCTGGATTCTTCATGTATAAATAAGACATCTCCTGAAAATAAGACTTAGCGATCTTTGGGAGCAAAAATTAATATAGACACTGTCTTATTTTAGGGGGAATGGAGTATTTGTGGTAATGGTATTGACTCTTGTCCATGATGCCACTAGCCTGGATCTCTTCTTTGACCAGACTCTCACTTATTGACTCTCCCCTTTCAACTTCAGTTCTATTTCTGACACTTTCCTATATTTTTTCCTGCAGAGTATCTCATGCCTTGCCTTGTATTGAGAATCTCTAAGTGCTGAGTTGTCTCAGAACAAACTCTCAGACCAGGGCCCTTGAGACAGTACTAGATTAAAGTGCTTGGACTACACATTTTCAACTACAGTTTGATCCCTAGCTCGAGTTTTCTTGCTTGTGACAGCCAAAGAAGATCCAGTACCCAACACAAGAGTAGACTGCCCCTCCCCACAGACTGCAGGGTTGAACCAAAAAGGGGGGCTGGAGCCATCGATGACACAGCAGTAGGGCGTTTGCCTTGCAAGCAGCTGACCAAGGACAAACTACAGTTCGATCTACTGGTATCTCATGTGGTCCCCCAAGCCAGGAGCGATTTCTGAGAGCATAGCCAGGAGTAACCCCTGAGTGTCATTGGGTGTGGCCCAAAAAATGAAAATAAAAAAACAAAAAACAATGAGGTGGATTCCTGCTTGTGTTTAGGACAAAGGGGACACTTTAAAAAGCTGCTCCTGCTTTTCCTTACCTGACTTCCTGCTCTCCTCCGTGAAGCAGTCAAAGAAGACCCCAGCAAACATAATCTCTCCAGGGCCCATGAGTAAGGTAGGCGGTCTCCACCCACAAAGAGTGGAGCCAGAAGAGTGCTGCCACTCAGCTATGCTAGCGCACCTTCTAGCCCATGAATCCTACCACAACGCATAGTAAAAACCACACTACAAGTGTGTCAATGGGGAAACAATGCAGAACAACAGCATGCACAGAGAATGAAGATGGCAGCTCTGATGACCCAAAAAGTGCCAACCACCTGATTCGCCTCTCAGAATAGAAATATGAAGGATGCTCATAGAGCTCAAAGAAAGCATAGAGCGAATTGAATAGACCACGGAGATAGAAATCAGAAAACTCCAAACTTAAATAATAAGACTGAAAAACTCAGTAGATGAAAAGAAAAATTCATTAAAGCCTCTCTAACAGAGTAGCAGCAGCTGAGTACAGAATCAGTGAACTGGAAGATGAGATGCAGAACAACTCCATACAGCAGAAGAGATTGAAAAAGAACCTTTAAGGCAAATGATCAGACAATCGAAAAAATAATCAAAGAATGTGAACAGATAAAAATAGAGGTCTTTGATAAATTCAACAAAAACAACGTAAGAATCATTGGATGTTGGGTTACATCTTATTTGACCTAAAACGATTTATCCCTGGTTTCTATGTATCTGTTTGCAACTTGGTTTCACCAAGAACAAAGACTTTCTTACTTGTAAACCTGGGTGAATTTACTGCCCCACCCAGGGGTGATCTCTGTACTCAATAAAAACGGTAGTTCTGGCAGGCAGTGGGCTGGATATTAGGTAGAAGAGTGCCAGACTACAAATGTTTCACCCTCAGCCTAGTCTGGATGGTTTCTTGTGTGACTTGGATTCAGACTCGTTCACCTGGGCTTGGAAATAAGGCACTTGGGATGATTTTACAATTGGAGCCCCAGAGACACAGAAAGAAATTCCCCAGAAAGAATCTACAGTCAAGGACATCATTACAGAGAAACTCCCAGAACTAAAGACTGCATGCGACCAAATCCTGCATGCCCAAAGAGTACTAGCTAAAAGAGACACGAAGTAAAGCACCCCCAAAATACATTCCAGACACAATGACAAATCCCACAGATAGGGATAGAATACTAAAAGCAGCATGATCCAAAGAGAAATTACATTCAAAGGAGCATCCTTAAGATTTACAGTAGACCTGTCACAAAAAACCCTCAAGGCCAGAAGATAGTGGTGGGATATAGTGACAAGGCTTAACGAAGTGAATGCTTAGCCTAGAATACTGTACCCAGTATTCTGTACCCAGACTCATTTGCAGGTTTGAAGGAAGTATACATAGCTTCACAGATAAACAACAGCACGGAAACTTTACAGACTCAAAACCAGCCTTAAAAAGAAAAACTGAAAGGTCTACTTAAAGACAAGAAAGACCAACAGACACACAAACTTCTACACAAAGACGACACTAAATCCATGACAATTATCTCTTTTGACGTCAATGGACTAAATGATTCCAGCTCAACATATGGTCTGATGCATCTCTAGAAGTGAACCCTGAGTACATAGAAAAGAGTCCAGGAACAAACCCTGGAAACAACTGGATGTGTCCCTAAAACAAAAACAAAATAGACCTTTCTGATACTTTTAGGGCAGGGCCAAATCAACTAAATCGCCATTTTTTCCCCTTAAGTGATCCCCAATTTTCCATGAGGACTAAAACTAAGCTCTATTTCTGCAAGAAGCTTATCAGCTAAGCTGGAGACAAACAAAATTTTTATGGAGTGTATGTTTCAGGGAGTGGGGCTCTATCTTGTATCTTTCTTGGGAATTGGGCGAGAAATATACTCATTTTTTGAAGTCATCACCAGTAAATTACAGAGAATTTCATAAATTATTTCTTAAATGGATAAGATCACACGTTCCCAAGAATTGCTGGCTTACTCTTTTCAAATTTCCTTTTCAAACAAATAGGGAGAGAGAATATTAAGTGTTGTGGAAGTGGAAATATAGAAGAGAACGTTTTATGAATTGAGGCTTGTGTAATTTTCTCCCCACAGATTTCTTCCCATCTAGGACATGCTCTAAAATTGAATGATACAAGGCATAGAAGGCTTACTAAAACCTAATCTCTTCAAGACTTATATCCCAAATTGAAATAAGATGAAAGCATAATAAAGTCAGACAGGCAAAATTCTAGTTCACTCATTCTCTGTATAGAAACACAAGCAATCTCAATCTTGTCAGTATTCTTACCTGTAAAAATGGAAATAACAATATATACCTAGTAGGGTTTAATAGAATTGTTTGATACCTGGCCTCCAATAGTCACTCATTAAACATATTGCTCTTCCTTTCAATGTCTTGTTGAATGCTAAATAATAAAGCTAATGTCGTTAATGTAGTGCTCTCACATTCTTGTGGGGATAACAATGATCTGAGCACCGAGGATGAATTTGAAGCACATTCTCACTTTGTACAGGTCTTTAATGACTAGACTGTGCTACAATCATGATGCTATATAGATATTCCATAAAATAAAGCTGTCTATAACCTGCACCTACTGAAAAGGATGAATTTAAAGATTGGCTCTAACAGGGGTCTTAACTTTGTGGCCCATGGGCCGTTTGCGGCACTCCGTACAACATTTTGTGGCCCTGACTTAGAGGAATCTTTTTTTGTTTTGTTTTGTTTTGTTTTGTTTTGTTTTGTTTTAGTTGTTTCGGTCATACACCCCAATGTTCAAGGCTTACTACTGACTTTGCACTCAAGGATCACCCCGACTTTGCCTCCTGCGGCCCCCAGGTAAATTGAGTTTGAGACCCCTGCTTGACTGACCTTAATAACATCCCATCAGGGATGGGGAGGTAGCTCCACATTAGAATATTTGCCTTATATGGATTCTGGCCTGACTTTTATCCTGGCATCACACATGCACAAAAACAAAAACATCAGATTGACCTTAAAATATCAACAGAAGAACAATAATATTAGGGGAATGTTGTATTAGAAAGAGGAGGTAAATTGATGCCAGTTGACCTGTCACCAGGCTTTGTGATCCTTTCACAGTCTTCTGATTTAAGTGAAAGTCAGAGCTGGAAGTTCTTATTTCTTTGTTGCCAGACCACACAGCAAGTCCCCTATTCCTATTTTATCTCTCTCTCTCTCTCTTTTTTTTTTTTGGTTTTTGGGTCACACCTGGCAGTGCTGAGGGGTTACTCCTACTCCATGCTCAGAAATTGCTACCCAGTACTGAAGTTTGATGCACTGAACTTTTCTAAAGAAGCATATTGGATGCTGCTGACAACTAAGATTTTACAGCTGAAATAATTTGAGGGAGAAGTCACAGTTCTGGATGTCCTTTGCTTTGATTGGTGGGGCAGACTTTCAGCTTCCATAATAATGTACAACAGCTGCTAAAGAACATCCGGTTCTAAGTGACATCACATTGGGAATGGAGAAGCAGATTCCACGATCATTTACACTGTCATTTGTATGATTGAATTTCCATTTTGAGGAAGGCAGATGACAATTTAATCTAAAAACAATTTAGCTTTCCTAAATCATCTACCAGATAAGTGCAAAGCAGATTATGAAAAGTGCAGACATTCCTGCTGGAAGGAGAGGAGGGAAATCAACAAAACAGTAAAGAATTGGCATTCATATAGTCAACAGTGATAAGTGAATAACTCTTTCTTCCTCTGCTTATTTCCTTAAGTTAGCCCCCACCATACTCATCATAAAGAACAAAGTTCCCCGCAAATATAATAAGCTTTTTAACAAATTTATCACCAGATCAAATTCATAGGCAATTGAGCACCTTGGGAAGCAGGATAACTGCATGGGTGGTAAATAAGAGACATTCTAAGACTACAGGTGTAGGTGTGGTGCAGACATCATAAGGTATTAGGTCCAGGGCCTGGAGCAGCTCAGATGGGGTACACTTATTGCATGCAACAGCACAGTCTGGTCTCCATTCAGAGCTGGTAGGTATTTAGATTGCACTACGTTTAGTTGTGACATCAGAATTACAAACTTCATTGTGATAGGTAAAGTGTGAGGCTTTGAGAGCTGAGATGGGGTCAGGGCTCAAGTAAATGGTAGAGTGTTTCCTTTGTATGTGAGAGGTCCTAATTTTGGTTCCTAGTGCCACATGCCCCATTCTCAGCACCAATGGTGTGTCCTCTCCTCATAAATAATGTACTTTTTTAGGAATTGCCATTTTTCAAGGTCCCATTTAAAGCATAGTCTATGTATAGTTCTAAGGAATAGCATTTGGACAAAGGATTATAAGCTTAAATTACTGAATACAATAGATTTTTGTCATGACTGCTGAACTATCTTATCTAGATTTCTCTTCTCCCTATCTTTCAGTTTTGAAACTTTCCAGCATAAGGAACAAATATTTTCCCCCAACTTCTCTCAGGATGTCTGTACACCTCTAGTAATTTTACATGTTTAGAACCAGTTGGGACTCTGCCTAGGGATTATTTCTATTTTCCAGTCAAACCTGTGGCCAGACATAGTAGACTCAGATTTATTCATGAACTATACTCAAACTTGATTACATTGTTATGGGTATGTTTTGGGTCAAGTTAAAAACTTCATGTGTTTGTTTGTACCTTAACAAAACATTATTCAGTAAGGAACTCAAAAGTTGGAAAGACAGCTATGCTGGTTCACAAAAGTGGTGTTCAGGATCTGTCTGTAGAATTAGCATG
This sequence comes from Crocidura indochinensis, assembly GCA_004027635.1. Classification (NCBI taxonomy): domain Eukaryota; kingdom Metazoa; phylum Chordata; class Mammalia; order Eulipotyphla; family Soricidae; genus Crocidura; species Crocidura indochinensis. Next base: position 10,987 of record PVKC010010513.1, on the reverse strand, counting down.
ACAGTGGAAGAGGAGACTTTCTTATAGTAAAAATAGAGTGAAAATTTCTCCGACCTGTGGGCTACCTTTCATGTGTTTGATAACATCTTCCTAACAGCCATTTTTCTTTGAAGGATGATTTGTTTCCTCTTGAAACCTAAAAAGACAGGAAGACAATTAATAGAAAGAAGTTGCACAACCATTTCTACCCTGGAAAAACCCTTTCCCAAGTTTCTCATCTTAACTAACTATTGCATATCCTCCTTTCTCTTGGGTAGATAAAAGATAAGTGTTTTATGGACAGAAAGAGGAAAATAGGCATGATTTTCAGAATGCAGTTTTAAAAAAAACCTTTAAATAAAACACTGTGAAGCATCTCTATTTTACTACAATAGTTTGAAACTAGAAAACATCCACAAAAAGAAACTGGGGAAACTTAGAAAAGCTCAACTATATAAAGAATAAATACATATTTCTGAACAAGTCTCCTATAAACAAATAAATAATCTATCAAAGAGGAAAGTATTATCTGTACATCAACAAAAAAGAAGTGATAAGCTATCAGATCTTAGGTAATTCTCCTGTGGAATTAAGAGAAAAATCTGTAACAGTATAGGCACACATCAATAAAGAAGTCCTAAATGAAATTTTGATATAACATTTAAGTCAATTGAAAAAAAATAAATAGGGAGCCGGGAGGTGGCACAGGAGGTAAGGTGCCTGCTGCCTTGCCTAGGATGGACCACAGTTCGATCCCCCAGTTTCCATATGGTCCCCTGTGCCTGCCAGGAGTGACTTCTGAGCACATAGCCAGGAGTAACCCCTGAGCGTCACTGGGTGTGGCCCCCCCAAAAACTAAATAAAATAAAATAAAATAAATTTAAAAGGCAGTACAAAGAATGAAATTGTGTACAAAATATGGTGAAGAGACCCACAAACAAAGGAGTGCTTGAAAAAATTAAACAAAATTGATTAATTCTTGTCTAGGCCTACAAAAAGAGAGAAAATCCTAATGTTAATAATCATAAATTAAAGCAAAACTACTATAAATATTACAAATATTTCTATAAAATTATAAGCTTCCTAATAACAAAAAAAAAAAAAGAATTGATGGCCTCCTGGGTAAACTCTATCAGACTTTAAAAGTTTACAAATAATTACCTTTATCAAACTCTTCCAAAGAATTAAAGGGATAGAAATATTTCCTAGCAAAATTTACAAGGTCAGTTTTACTCTGAAATACAACATACAAAAATAAAACTGTGAAATTTTATCTTTGATGATTATAGATGTAATAATCCTCAACATAGTCTCGATGAAATAAATCAAACATCAAAGGCATGATATACCGCTACCAAGTGGGATTAAGTCCAGGAAATACACAGATGGCTTAATATTTTCCAACTAGGACTGAACAGGTATACAGAGTTTAAGGTGTTTGTACCACGTGTGGTCATCCCTGGTACCAGATTGTCCCAGAGCACTACCAGGACTGATCCCAGACTGATTGTCAGGAGTGATCCCTGAGCATTTTTAAATATGACCTCGAACACAAGTAATATCATTTGCAAATCAGTTAATGTGTAAACCATAACAATAATAAGAAAATAGAAAATCCCTTAATTAGGGGCAGTACTCCTTGACCCCTAAATATGTCTTAAATGTGTGGGTCCTAAACTTGGTGGAGTAAATTGTACATCAAAACCACAAGAACTAATGTTATTATAAATATGTGACCTAAACTATAACAACTAAGATTATTCTAAAAAAGAATTAAAAGAAGATGAAAAGAAATAGAATGTTTCCATGTTCAATGATTAGAAATTTGGGGCCGGAGAGATAGCATGGAGTTTGCCTTTCATGCAGAAGGTCATTGGTTCAAATCTCGGCGTCCCATATGGTCAACTGTGCCTGCAAGGGGCTAATTCTGAGCAGATAGCCAGGAGTAACCCCTGAGCACAGCCGGGTGTGGCCCAAAAAGTTTATAAAAATAAAAAAAATTTTATTTAAAAAAAAAATTTTAATTTAAACACCGTGGGTACAAACATGATTGTGGTTGAGTTTCAGTCATATAAGATGACACACGCCCCCATCACCAGGGCAATATTCCCACAACCAATGTCCCAAATATCCCTCCTTCCCTCCCTGCCCCCACCTGTACTTTAGACATGCTTTCTATAAAAAGAAAGAAAGAAAGAAAGAAATTCATTTTGTTAAAATGACCATGTTAAGTTTTTATAATACACAGATTCAAAACACTATCAAAATCCTAAAGATATTTTAAAAAGAAATAGAACAAGCATAGCCAAAGAAATTCTTCTCCCTAACTTTAAATTATACGACAAAATAATAGTAATCAGATAGAATGGTATTGGAATAAAAATAAGGCATAAAGACTAATGAAATATAATAGATTCCCCAAATACACACAACATTTACACTCACATTTAATTTTTGACAAAGAGGCCAAGAGTATACAATGGAGAAGTGAAACCTTTTGAAAGAAATATCATTGAGGGACTGGTTAAAAAACTTGAATGGTATATTGTCCCCAGTCTTCCAATAGGAAAAATCCCTGAGCACTAAGCCAGAAATAAATACTGAGCACCACTAGGTGAGAGCCCCAAACTAAAATATGAAAGCAATAACAACAAATGACATTGGGAAAATTAGAGAGCCACATGCAAAATTATTTTACTATTCAATTCCATACATTCAACAAAATGAACACAGAATAGATAAAAGATGTATATAGAAAATGTAAAACCACAGGGCCAGGCAGATGGCACAGTGGTAGGGCATTTGCCTTGCATGAAGCCAACTTGGGAGGGACCTGGTTTGATTCTCAGAATCCCATATGATCCCTTAGCCTGCCAGGGCAATTTCTGAATGCAGAGACAGAGGTAACCCTGAGTACTGCTGGGTTTGGCCCCAAAACTAATCAATCAATCAATCAATAAATTAAGTTTATAAGTAAAAAGTATAGATTAAGTTTATAAATAAATTTAAAAAAGAAAATGTAAAACACAAAATGCACAGACAAGAGAAAAAGAAAAAAAACCCAGAAACTCTATGTTAATGAGTGAGAGAAGTAGAATGCCTGTCTTGAATATAGGCAGGGGGTGGAGGAGGAGGGAGATGGGCATTGGTGGTGAGAATGTTGTACTGGTAAAGGGGGGTGTTCTTTTTATGACTAAAACCCAACTATAATCATGTTTGTAATCACAGAGTTTTAAATAAAGAAATTATTAAAAATAAAAAGAAAGAAACTCATCTATGCTTGGAGACTCAACTCTTGTTGCAACATCCACAAAGCCAGAATAGGATCAGAGAGGCTTGTCTTGCACATGCTTCTCCAGGTTCAATTCCCAACACTACATAAGGTACTTAGGTAGCAGCCCAAATGATCCTTGAGCACAGTTAGGAAAAAAACCCTGAAAACAGTCAGGTGTGGTCACAAAACAAACAGCAACAAAAGGTCAGAATAAACAAGTAAGACAACATCATCAAATTATAAAAGGTTGGTGCCCGGGAGATAGCATGGAGGTAAGGCGTTTGCCTTTCATGCAAAAGGTCATCGGTTCGAATCCTGGTGCCCCATATAGCCCCCCGTGCCTGCCAAGGAGCAATTTCTGAGCATGGAACCAGGAGTAAGCCCTGAGCACTGCCGGGTGTGACCCAAAAACCAAAAAAAAAAAAAAATTAAAAAAGGTTTTCAACTGTAGTACATACATACATATCAGAGCTTTGATCATTTTACTAATTGAAAATTAAGAATAAATTTATCAAATGGGAGAAGTGAAGATTTTGTTAGACACTTTATGAGACACTGTCAGCCATCTCACCACCAGGAATGAATCCAGCCTGAGAACTAAACCAACATATGAAAAAGGGAAAAACACATATTACAGAGAATATAGTCAGAGCCCTAAATATTAAGCCTTAAAACTTAACCTACCATTAAACTATTATGTATGTAAGCCAATAATGTAGTTTTAATGTTAAGTAGCTTCCATAAAACCAGCTATGTCTTCCTAGACATAGAATTTCTTCCCAGATATAAGATATTGAAAGTAATATTTTAAAATATAGAAACTACTGAGTAGATATTGGAAAGTGCTTAACTCTTTATTCATTGTTGGGAAACTGGCGATTATTCCCATGTGACATCAAAACATTGGGCTAACATAGGGACTGTAATTCTGTGCTTAAGGAAGCTACATCTGTTAAGGCAAACCTAGTAGATGAGCATGGTTTTAATATGATCCTTGAATATTAAGTCAATTCTTTAAACATATAAGTTCTTTAATTGACTCACTGTGAGATACACAGTTACAAAATTGTTCATGATTGAGTTTCAGTCATGCAATGTACAATACCTTTCACCAATACACATTTCCCATCATCAATGTCCCCAGTTTTCCCTGCCTCTCCCCAACCCTTTCCTGTTTCCTCGTGGAAGCTAGTTTTCTTTTTTTTTTTTAATATATGTTTTATTTAAACACAGTAAATATTGGGAGGGGAAAAAAAGACACAAAATAATTTTTCTCCCTTTTCTTTTTCTTTTCTTTTTCTTCTTTTTTCTTTTTATTTTTTTTATTTATTTTATTTTACTTTAATTTTTTATTTATTTATCTAGCTTTTGTCGATTGCTTTGGAGTGGTTATTAAAGATGATGTCTCCGTTTACATATATATAAATATATATATTATATATAATATATATTTATATATATTCCTCCTTTCTTTCTTTATGTGCTCTGCCATGTTTTTTATAAACATGGCTTCTACGTGGTATTTACCTTTATTGCTGGAATGCTTACTGGATATATTATTTCACGTGACACTCCTTTTTGGACTGCTGGAGTGATTCACCACTGTCCCCTGCTTCTCTCAAACCAAGGATGAGAGCCTCTAGAAGGACCCCACCCATTTTCGGGGTATTTGATTTTTACTCCAGTGTATTACTTTTCCCTTCTTCAAACAAAACCATCTAACAGGATCTATCTAGTCCCGACCCCCAATGACAGGAGGAAATAAGGGAGCTATCAAGTTCACACAGGTGTAAGACCACTGGATAGCAAGTTAGGCACAGAGGAGATCACGTACTCTTGCAGGCCTGGGACTGAAGGAGGTAGATACGGGAGGTAGGATGGGAATGGAGGTGTAGGGAGAACTATTTGGTGAAGGGAATCCCCCGGATATTAAGTTATCATGTACCTAAAATATTATTGTCAACAAGAGCCTTCTTTACATGCAAAAATTAGGGATGAGGGGAGGACAACTTCGGTGGTAGGAATTCCCCTGATTCAATATTAATATGGACTTAAAATATGCTGTAAAAGATATGTAGCCCACTTTGCTCAAAATAAAAAAAAATTAGGGTAGAAAAAGTAATTAAAATGAACATATAATTAAACTTCACAAATAGTGGCATATGAACCATTTCTGCTTTTTCCAGGACTAAGTGGACCACACTTTCTCTAAAGGCATATTTAAGTTCAATATCTTGAACCTCTTTCCTTGTCAACTTTGATTTTCCAAAAGCATTGTAACTGGTGAAGGTAGTGTACATTGTATGTAGTTATACATTGTATGACTGTATCTCAATCGAACAACTTTAATTGTGGGGAAAATAATCTGTAGTATGAATAAGGTTGTAACCATGGTTAAAAGCTAAAATTAAAAAAGCTAAAATAAAGAGTTGTGTAATATATATATATACATACTGAATATTTATTCCAGATATGGTATGATGTACATCATACATTTAAGTTGGTCCCTGTAGAGAGCAGAAGGGATACAGTTGGGCTAATCTGGTAACATGATGTCTACTCCTGATAGGCAAAATTATCTTTGGCCTTTTACAAAAATCATGTGGTTTAAATGAGGAGAAATTCTTGTGAGGTTTGTGTTTGTGTGTGTGTATGCATATTTCTTGAAAGGCAACCTGTCAGTGAAGAAATTTGATGCAAAATGCAGTATAATTTATGACTCATATGCAATAGTTACTCAAGAAATACTACTGAATATATAGTCATGAGTTCTCCCACCTCAGAAATGATTTTCATTCATTTCTCAGTCTGAGAGACATGCTCAAGTGCTCTGTCTCTGTCTCTATCTCTCTGTCTCTCTCTGTCTTTGTTATTCTCTGTCTCTTCCACTCATTGTCTTTCTCCTATTATCAGGTTAGTCTCTTTCAAATGGAAACACATGATATACAACATTATCATCATGAATTCTATTATTTGAGACAGATGCAATCAATATCTAAAATATTGATTCTGGAAATACTTGTTTAACTTTTCATTACAGCAAAGCTACTAAAGTGAAGATGTGGGCTGCCATTTTGCAAAAGGGGTAATCTCAAAAATATGGCCATGTTGACAAGAAGAGGAAGACTTTGAGTTCTTCATTTCTTGCCTATTATTATTATATTTCCACAAGTTTACAAAAAAGAAAACAAATCAAAATAATTAACATTTTTCTATGATGAAAAATAAGAGTGGAAAAATAAGACTCTCCTTATAGTGAGTCAGTTTAGCTATTGAGAAAAACATAAATTGAAACAGCTTGTAGGCAATGATCTTCTAAGACTAAAACTAGCTATTTTAAAAGGAAATCAGAAGAGGATAAAATAGGACTACAATATTATGAACAGCTGACATGGGCCAGGAAGTTAGATACAGGGCTGGAGAGCATACTTTGCAAACAGTAGAACTGTGGTTGATCCCCAGAACCACATGATTCTTGGAGAACTTCTAGGGATCATTCCCAATACCTTGTAGAAGGTATCCCCTCAGAACTATAGGGTGTGACACAAATTGTCCAAAAATCAAAAGCTTTCATGCTGTTAATTTTATAGTTTAATGTTGGAGACCATGGAAATTAAATTTAAAAGCCCTCTTTCTAAAATCAAAATGGAGTCTTGACAGCCTGAGCCAAAGTCAGCTACATGACAATCCGCATGGATTGCAACCTACGCAAATTGCAGATTGCGCCATTTGTCCTTGGACCTAAAGAAAAATAAGAGCTAACTGTATGCCCTGGAACGAGGGGACTTTTCATTTCAGGTCGGCGTCCCCTTTGTGAATTGTGAATAACTATTGTGGTCTCCAGTTTCACCTGCTGGACGGGATGTCTGGGGGCCGCAGTTTAACACTGAAATATATATTCTCTTCTATAATAATTAGCTTTCATAGCTCATTCTATGCACTATGTTTTTATAAATATTTATATTTTAGATTTGTGGTTTGCTCTCAAGCAATGCTCAGGGGATCATGGGTTCGTGAGTCAACCAGATGGAGGTTCTGTACTAAGTTCCTGTGATGCTGGGGGACATCAAGGTTATATTGAATATGCTTGGAGGTCTCCGAAGCTATGTCTGATCATATTCATGAGGCTTGGAGGTCTCCGAAGCTATGTCTGATCATATTCACGAGATGGTACGTGTGACTTTAAAACCAAAAAATGGTTTATGAGAAAATCATGAGAACTAAAAATATAGATTATTTAAAATACTATACTATTTAGTAGTTTAAACTACTTATAATTTTTCATATTTTCAGCATTTATATGCATTTATGTTGTCTGTATATTATTGTAAGAGATGGGTGTGAATTCCAAGATTCCAAAATGACATCAATGAGCAGTAGCATTTCCTCAAACAGTTCACAGTCATTTAAAACATTTATAGATAGAGATGAAAGCTAATAGTAAAAGAAGAAAGTGACTTTGAATTGACAACAGTTTTGGAAAGATGATGGATGTAACCAAAGCAAGAGCCAGAATAGAAAAGCAGTGGGAGATAGAATGAATAAATAAATGAATGAATGAATAAGTCACCTTATGGTTGTCACCTCTCAATTGGCAGACAGCTTGAGATAAACTGGGGATCATCTCACCTTTCCAGTCTATTTTAGCTGAGACCTACTTACATACAGGAGAGAGTGTGTCCATTTCTTACTATCACAAGTACAATTTTGAGAGTTTTGCTCTTGGAAAAAAACATAGGTTTATTTTCATTTATTTGATTTTTCAAAAAACAAAAACAAACAGATTCACCAAGGTCAGAGATGTAGCCGAGGTAGAATATATCACTTGCCTTGTATATATGTGTCTGATTTTTGACACCTGAGGAAATTAAAACAAGATAAGGCAGATTCAAATCTGTAATAAAAATATATATGTATACACTTTGGAATGTACCAAATTAAGTTTTTTATTTCACTTTATTGCATTTTGAATAAATCCATAGGCTACCTGGTCAATTTTCAGAATCCCAGAAATTTAGAAAGACCTTGGAGACATTTAGAAGCACACTCTATCTTAGAAATGGATGGAGCTGAATTCACAAAAAGCAAAGTACCTGTGGAGAAGAGTGTGAGGCCAACTCTGTTGACTACTTTAAAGTCTGCCACTGTTCCTGCTTCTGTTCTTGCACACACCTACTTAATTAAAAGGATAATGAAAGCTCTCATTCAATTTCAAGTATACTTATCTACTTGATTTTGATAATACATAAAATCTTTAAATGTGATGACGTATTTGCCAGAAATATACAGTGTTATTTCTGGTCCCAAATCAACCTAAGTACATTTCTTGTTTATAAAAAATAATCATTACACAGGCAAAGTTTTAGATATTTACTTGAAGAACCACCTATGAAAAACAATTCTTTCATTTTTTCCTTCATGCATTCATTCAATCAGTATAAGTATATGTATATCATATTTTCTCCAAAAATTGCTTAATTGCTATTTATAAGGAGAGACAAAAGTCAAAACAGAAGTCTTCCTTGGAGTGGCTGGTATTCTAGGGAAAGTAACCGAGTCATGAAACAGAAGGATATGCCAGTGGGCTCTGTACTAACCCTGCTGATCGACATAGAAGACCAGCATGTGGATGTAAAAACATATGTTGCTAGGGACACACCTTATCCATGGTACTTTTTTTTTGTTGGTTTATTTTTTTTTGGGGGGGGGTCACACCCGGCAGTGCTCAAGGGTTACTCCTGGCTCCATGCTCAGAAATTGCTCCTGGCAGGCACGGGGGACCATATGGGGCACCGGGATTCGAACTGATGACCTTTTTGCATGAAAGGCAAATGCCTTACCTCCATGCTATCTCCCAGGCTATTCCAGCACACAAGGCATGTCTGACCCCAGCTCCCAGTGAAAAGGCCTGAAGCAGAGTCAGCCTGAGGAATAAAAAACAAGACGGACATTAGAGAGACAGCATGGTGTCAGGGTCCTGCCTCATGGGTAGAGTTCCTGGATTGCCCTTTCCATTGGATACTTACTGCAATAATCAGTCATATTGAGAAGGATAGATAACAGATTGTCAATCAGAACTAACTAAACCTAAGGGGGTTTACAATCAGAAAGGAATGTGAAGAATGAAGAGGTTTAGGTATAATATCTGAAGGTTGTCTTTGGTCCTTAGGGCGTTCCCTGTGTGGTATCAGACATTCTGATGACTTGTGTTATGAGCCCTTCAGTTTACAGTTTATCTGTACCTTCTCTCAGATTCCTTGACCTCTAAAACTTTGTTTTTTTTTTCTACTAATGGTTTTTCTACTATGTAGCCTCCTACTACAAAGGCACAGGCAGACTTGGTTCTATATAGGGCTAGTTTCTGTCCTATTGCTCATGATTCGGTCAGCTACTCCTTAAATTTCTTACTTAGGGTTTAAGGAGAAAAACAGATTAAACTGTCTTCCCAGGCTCCAAAGTGGGGTTTAACTTGGATTTTAACTTGCATTGTGGGCAATATTGCTGAATTTTATAGTTGAACTGCTGGATAGTGTTTCATGGAAGTGGATGTGAGGGATAGGTAGACACAAAAGCCTGAGCTCTCATTAAAATAAGGGTTCCATGCTTACACATAGTATTTCCAGAAAGTTATGGGTTAACATGATACATGAACCTTGTCTTTCACACTGGGGACTTGTTCGGTGTCTTTGCAACATATTCAAAAATTTTCTGATTTTATTACTCTATAAACTTTCCAACAATGAATACTTAATGTTCTGATTAGGAATAAATTTTTTAAACTAATAAAAGATCTTACATAGGAAAATCTGAGAATCACTAAACACTTCTAAATTTCTATTAACTCCATTTAACACATTTACACTGGTATTGCAATATGTGTTAATTAAATTACTTTCAAGTTTTAGCCACCAGTGATACATCTTGGCATCAACACAATTGGTAATGGGAAAAAATTCATTCACATCTGGAAATACACAGACAAAGAATCAACTAATTCATACCTAATTTTAAAAGAAAATTTAAGGGCTTCTAGGAGAGAAGGGGGTTTAATGTATAGGGATACATGCTTCATATAGTTAGCTACCCGGCTAATTCCTCAGTAACACACAGTTCCCTACCACTACTAAAAGAAACTACTATGGAAGCATAGAAACAGATCTAAGAATATCTGGCAATGGCGCATAATCCCTCAATATTTAAAAGTAAAATTACATTAAGGGAAGGTAAAATATTGAAAACTGTAAAAATGTTCTCTAAAAATGAGTATAGTAGTCACTGTAACTTTTAGAGCTTTTCTGTTCTAAATATGCTCATCAGATGGAATGGATTATGGCCATTTCCTACCTCCATGAGATTGGAAACTCCCAACAAGACAATTGATATGAAACAAATTTGTTTTTTGTTTTTTAAATATATTTTTATTTAAATAAATGATCATAGTTGGGTTACAGTCACAAACAGAACCCCCCCTTCACCAGTGTAACATTCCCCCCTCCCCCCTTCCCATCCCCTTCCTGTATTCGAGACAGGCATTCTAGTACAGTTATTTGTTTTTAAGTTCAGTAAATTTTTTTCCTTAAAGGATAAGAGTAAAAATATATAGTAAAGGTGTGACAGTGGCGATCACCATTGTTTGTTTGTATAGGCCCAGAAAAATATGGGGAAAATGGAAAAAAATCCTTGGCTTGATTACAAGAAGGCCTCACTCCAGAAGTTTATTGGCATAAGACCGAC
>PVKC010010512.1:0-25657 GCA_004027635.1 Crocidura indochinensis | reverse complement strand
TAGCCATATAAGTCAAATTTTCATGAAATTCTATCGATATACTATTGATTTATAATAATATCAATGTATTTTTGAGTTTATGTTATGTTGTTAAAAAGAGAATAATCAAGGACAAAAGAAAATCATTAAGCTGATAGAATCAGGAAAAATAGTGTTAAAAACCATAGTAAGATTTTTTCTTTCAAGTATTCATGAAAGATGATGCTCTGAAGACACCTCATCTGTAGGGGTGAAACACATGTACTTCCTCAGTTCCTGGTAGGGCCCCTACAGAAACCACTTTTCATATAGGAACATAATCATTTTGTTCAGTGTTTAGTGTTTAGATTTGCCATCTTCCCCCTATCTTGGGTATCTTCTTTTTTTCCAAATGATAAATAGAAACAAAGATCAGTATCAAGTTGACTGTTAAATCCTCTTCAGTTAAAGAGGTTTACAAAGTTTAGTTCATGTGAGAAAACAACGGAATACTTTATGTAGGATCTGACTCTGCTGAAAGCAAATTTTCCTGAAAACTCTTTGAAAAGGGGCACTTCGCAATTTTATGTCTGTATCATTGTCTCACAATTGCTTCCATTTATATCTGCATGAACAGAAAAGAAGCTTCTGAGTGCTTTGGTCAGCCAGAAATTTACCATCACAAGCTTTAATTCTTCTATTGTGTGAGAAACCCCAAAATTATTCATCAGAGTCAAGGATAGAAAACATAGTAAAGAGACATGACTTTGGTTTTAAATAACATACTTCCCTAAAACAACAAATGTAATTATTTTGTATGTCACCTATTACTATAGAAAAAAATCCCACATCCTTTAAATAAAATATGGACTTAAAGCACTGTGATTTAAAGTAGTGTGACACAAATACAAAAAAGACAAAACTCTGGGGCTAGAGCGATAATGCAAGCAATAGGACATTTGCCTTGCATATGCTAACCTAGGACGAATCAAGGCTCAATCCCCCGGTGTCCCATATGGTCCCCCAAGCCGAGAGCGATTTCTGAGCACATAGCCAGGAATAACCACTGAGCATCACTGGGTGTGACCCAAAATACAAAAAAAAATGCTTTCTGCTCACCTATATTCATTGTAGTGCTATTTACAATAGCTGGAATCTGAAAATAACCCAGATGCCCAACATCAGATGAGTGGTTAAAAAAAACTGTGGAATATATACAAAACGGAATATTATGCAGCCCTCAGAAGAGATGAAGTAATGGAGTTTTCCAATACATTGATGGGCATGGAAACTTATGCTGAGTGAATAAAGTCAAAGGGACAGATATAGACACAGAATAGTCTCACTCGTCTAAGGGTTTTAAGAAAAATAAAAGCCAGTATTATAGTAATATCCAGAGACAATAGGGATGAGGTCAGAAGGACTGGCCCACGATATGAAGCTTGCCATAAAGATTGGTGAGTTCAGTTAGAGAAATAGCTACACTGACAGTTATCATGACCATGGTAGCAAGTGAGAGAAATAGAATGCCTGTCTTGAATACAGACAAGGGGTGGTGGTGGGTGGAGGGAGGTAGAGGACATTGGTGGTGGAAATGTTGCACTATTAAAGGGGGGGGTGTTCGTTTTTATTACTAAAACCCAACTGCAAACATGTTTGTAATCATGGTGCTTAAATAAAAATAAATTTAAAAAAAGAAAAAGATAATATGAGAAAAGTTTCCTAATCCTGCTAGGAGTAATTTCTTATCAGAGAACCAGGAGTAACCCCTGAGTGTCTCCCAGTGTGTTTCAAAACCAAAAGAAGAGAGGCAGACAGACAGACAGACAGACAGACAGACAGACAGACAGACAGACAGACAGAGACAGAGAAACTCAATCGTAGACTTGCTACTATTTAAAGTGTGCACAAATCCATTGAGTATGTAACAGAAAAAACACTTGCTTGAGCAACTTCAGAACTATATTTCTTTGTAATTTAAACTTAAACATTGTTAATGAAGGTTTATTTTCCATAGAACATTCTCTGCAGAAGTCAAAATTTAAGCCAAATATTTTAAACGGTTTCACTCTCAGACCTGACCAGATACAACTGGGATGTAATTAGGACTTTGGTCCTTGACATACAGTTCAATCATTAGACATAGAGCTTGCAAAGATACTTTCTGACACCGAATCATATCTTATTTCATAAATAAATGTTAACCCCTTGGAAAAGTGGCATGTGAATGACATCTTCTATTTATTATGGTCATTGAATATTTGACAGGCATAAAAGTTTCCTGGTTTCATGCCACATCAATTTTGTTAGCAAGTTAGCACAACAAAATTTTAAAGTGCTAATGAATGTGTGAAGTACAATTCATAAACTCTAGGATCATAACACAGTAAGAATTGCTGAGAATAAGTGACATGCAGCAAATCTTAATAGATAAAAGGCAGTTATGGAAATGTTAGGTACTTCTATGGGTACTTAGTGAGTGCTTAGAGAAATGATTGTTTGGTCTTACTCTTATAAAGAAATAATTTGTATTAATCATAAACAACTTTACCTGTGTGGGGGGAGGAGGGAACTATCATAAACAATCTTGTATCCACTGTGTTTAAATAAAAATTAAAAGTAAAAAAAACCGTATAATTTGTTTTGGACTTATTTACTAATCCTCATGAAACTGGTCTTGGTAATCTTTATTTAGTTTGTTTGTTTTTGGGCCACACTGAGTGATGCTCAGGGATTACTTCCACCTATGCACTCAGAAATCCCTCCTGGTTTAGGGGATAGAACCTCGGTCCATCCTAGGCTAGCGTGGGCAAGGCAGATGCCTTACTGCTCCGGCCCCCATAGGTAATCTTTTGAACATGGACTTGATGGTTATGTATCAAGATAATTAATTTCAAGAATGATACTTCTAAGAAATTTAATGTTTACATTTATTTTTGGCTAACCTAGTTCCACATTTATTTGGACACTACTGAATGCCCATTAGACCAGCTACAAAAATGAATAACAAGCCCCCAGAATAGCACTTTTATCAGAAATTATAAAACAACTACCTGGTGTCAGATTGATTACATGGAGTTTTTATCACAGTGTTAACTAAGGTTAAAATATACTTTTGCATAGAAGAAAAACCTTTATTTTAGAAGTTAAAGATAAGGGATGCCCAGAGGAAGAAGCTAACAGTTCTCTTTAATTTCCTAGTCTCCCACCTCCATGCCAATTTGTTTAAATTTCATTTTGACTGGTGAACCTTATCGGTAGTGGAAAAATTTATATCCAGAATAAAGTTTGAAGAAAGTGAAACATTTTTATTTTGACTGACATATGATAATTCCTAACAGCCTGAATGAACAAAGAAAAATGCATTTGAACTTTGAGATCATTATCGGAAGCAGGAGATATTCTAGGCATCAGAAAATGCAAACTAAGAGAGTAATTTGTCAAAAGATATGTTGTTTAGATGGGTGCATGGCCTGATCTCAGCTATTAAAGTTGGCCTATTGGATAGTGGTCTCAGCAAAAGTTAGAATGTAGATGAATCCTGAGGATGTTCCCTGTTGCCTAACGGTTATCATATAAAAAGGTTTTATTTTTCAAATTCTCTGGATTATTAAAAAGTAATCTGAAAAATTTAACTCTGTTTTCACTAAAACTAATTATATGGGCATTTAAATGTCTTATACACATCATAGGATTCAAAAAGATATTGCTCTAATCAATTCCTTTAATAGCTAATTATTTACAAGGAGTCAATGTTCATAAAATTAATTGGTTTTGTTCATCTGTCTCCTATTATTCAAAAACAGCTTCCTTGATAAACCAGTAGTGTGAACTTGAAGATCAATATTGTACTTTGTGGGTGGCAGTACTTTGCAGATGCTCTAGGATATTTTATATGTTCTAGATCAGTACCATGATGCTATTTCTTATGCACCAGAATATATAGGTTCAGGAATCAAGTGATAGATATAGTAGTGAAGCAGGGCATATTTAGCCCTCATGATTTAATATAGTTATTCTGTGTGTATGCTGAATCTCAGCAATTTAGAATATAATAGCTGGAATATTTATTGTGTAAGGTGTATTAACCCTATCTAGAAAAAGCAAGTATAATATTGAACTAAATTTGAATTATCACCCGTTATATCCTCATGTTTCTAAGTAAATTGTCAAAGAAAGGTGATTTTAAAGTGGTTTCAATGTTGATACCAACATAGGTAATTAAATTATTGTCATACATTAGTACTTAATTAGGAAAAGTATGTCAGATACCTTATTAGGTTATTTTTAGTAGTAGCATCTTGTCCTGTAACTAAAGTTAGTGCTCAATTCAAACAGGAGTTTTAATAGACTAAAATTTTTAGGAGTAAAGATTTGAGTTACCCAGGGTCAAAAACTATATATCTATTATAATGCCAAGGGTGAAATAGAAGACAGTTTTAAATAAATACAGCAATCTTATGACCAGTCACAAAAGTAAATTCTATATGTGGCGACTAATTTTATATGTAAATGTGTCTAGACCAGGAGATAGCAGAGCAGTAGGGTATTTGCCTTGCCCACAGCCAACCTAGGATGCCTGGATTCAATCCCTAGTATCCCATAAGCCTGCCTGGATCAATTTCTGAGTGCAGAGCCAGTAATAACCCTGGAGCATCACTGTGTGTGGCCCCCAAAATAAAAACAAGCAAACAATATCTGTAAACTTTTTCAAATTACAGTGTCCAAGCATTTGGGCAGATACTACTGTTCTCACATTAATCTGATGTTTTGCGAATTGCTTCTTCATGAATCAGGATGTTTAAATTTGTCCAGTTTAAATGAAGTAGATAATATGTAATCTCATTTATTCTCATTTAATTAGTTGGAGACCTTAATAGTATAAAAACAGATCAATTCCAATGAGAAATAATGGGGTCTCAAACTCAATTTACCTGCGGGCCGCAGGAGGCAAAGTCGGGGTAATCCTTGAGTGCAAAATCAGTAGTAATCCCTGAACATTGGGGATGTGTCCCAAACAACTAAAACAAAACAAAACAAAACAAAAAAGATTCCTCTAGGGCATGGCCACAAAATGTTGTACGGAGGGCTATTTGCGGCCAGTGGACCGCAAGTTTGAGCATCGGATGCTAACTTAGGATGTATACAATTTCATATGTCTGTTTTCAAAAGTTATATTTCATTCTTTTCAGTATAATTGTTACCAATATATGGTTAATATGGCATTCTTATTTTGTATAAACAGATGCATACATTATGCATTCATATAAAATAGTTTTCTTCGGGGCCGGCGCGATGGCGCTAGAGGTAAGGTCAGCCTTGCCAGCTCTTGCCCAGGATGGACCTCGGTTAGATAACCGGGCGTCCCATATGGTTCTCAAAGCCAGGAGTGACTTCTGATCGCATAGCCAGAAGTAACCCCTGAACATCACTGGGTGTGGCCCAAAAAACAAACAAAAATTTTTTCTTCATTTTTTCCATTATTTAACATAATTTATGTTAATAACAATTTTTAATTCAAGTAATATTTTTGGAGAATAATACAACAGTATTAATCCTAGAGATATACCCTAGAAACACAAAAACACAATCCAAAATTGCCTTCTGCAAAACTATATTCATTGCAGTGCCATTTATAGTAACCAGAATTTAGAAACAATCCAAATGCCAGACAACATATGAGTGCCTAAAGAAACTGCAGTGCATATATACACAATGAATTACTATGCAGTTGTCAGGAAAAATGAAGTCATGAAATTATCCTATACATGGATGGACATAGAAACTATTATGCTGAGTGAAATAAGTCAGAGGGAAAGAGATATAAACACAGAATAGTCTCATTCTTCTATGGGTTTTAAGAAAAATAAAAGACAGTATGGTAATAATACCCAGAGAAAATAGACATAAAGGTTGGAAGGACGGCCCCATGATATAAAGTTTACCACAAAGAGTGGTAAGATCAGTTAGAGACATAACTACACTGAAAATTAGCATATCGATGGTAGTGAATGAGAGAAATAGATTGCTTATCATGAAAATAGGCAGGGAATGGGGAAGGAGAAAGGAGGGGCATTGGTGGTGGGAATATTGTACTGATAAAGGACAGTGTTCTTTTTTGATAACAGAAATCCAACTACAAACACGTTGTGATGCTTAAATAAAGATATTAAAGATATTAAAATATTTTAATATTAAAGATATTAAAATATTTTTGGATGATGTAAAATTTCTATGTCTTAGTGGTATAATTCCCACTTAATACCCACCATAAAAGTGACAACATCCCTTCAACCACTCTTCATTGAATTTTTCAGTTGAATTTTTCATTGAATTTTATCTCTATCTGATTAGGTTATCTCCATTCTGTTGTCAGAGCTTACAGATTTGTTTTTATTGGACATTGTTTTATTACCTGTGTTTTTCGTCTCTGTTGTCACCCAGGTTGTAGCAAAAAGCAAAATTTCATTTTTTTTATATAGCTGAGTAGCATTTCTTTGAGTATATGTATAATTAGATCAATGTCTTTGATTTCACATTTTTGTGTTCTTGGAAAAAATGCCTAAGAGTGAAATTATCCATGTTGCTTTATATGATAGCTCTGATTTTAATTTTCTGGTGACATCTTCAAACTGGTTTTCTGCTTAAATTAAACCAATTTATATCTTTAACAGCATTGAATGGAATTTTTTTAATACAGTACTGAAGTTATTGGATATAAGTAATTTGAACATTATACAAGGTCTTCAAAAATTTTGTGGTAAAAAGGTTGTCTTGTATTGAGGACGACAAGATAAAATGCCACTATGAATTTTTTGCTTAAAGGTTTGGTTCCCTTATGGAAACCATTGCATTCTCTGAACACCACCAAGAGAGACCCTCAGATTTTATGCTGGTAAAAACTCTTTTACTGCTGGGTATACAAAACCAAAAAGAAAATAATAATTAACATGTTAAGTTCTAGACAAGAGAGTTTGCATTATTGCTATAATTATTTACAGATAAATATAAATTAAGAAAAAAATTTAATTGGTGCTGAATAAAAATGCCTAAACTGTTAATATGTGTTCTGTGTCAGCTTGAGTAGGTTTCTAGTTTTCAGTCAAACATTAATAGAATCGCTAGTATATAGATATATGACTTACAAATATATGCTTTTAATTTTTCTAAATATTGTACTTATTTTAATCTATATATCCTTCATTTAGTCTGTTGAACTAACTAGGATTTGATAAAAAGGCTTAGTATTATTATGAAATTTGAATAAATATTTTCACCTTTAGGTGAAAATTATTTTTTATATTATCAAAAACATTTCTCTGTGGAAAATATGTTTCTTTTAAATACAATATTAAAATTATTTTGATCATGATGAGATTTATTTTAAGGATATGGCTGTACTGAGGTAATTATACAGTATCTCCTCTCAGTCTATTATTATAGTAAATTAATTAATAAATTCATTAAATTCTTTCAAAATGTTAAATCAACCCTGAATTCACTATCTCAGATGCCAATTCCTAACATATAGTTAGAAATTTCTGTCTAAACTTATGTCATATAATTCAATTTTTATTATAAAGAAAACCTCTTTTATTTCTTTTCTTATTTTCATATCCAGGCAATTTTTGCATCATTCAATCACTTGGAATTTATTCTCATTAATTTATAGTTTGTACAAGACTGATAATTTTTCTTCCTCTGCATTTGATAGAATTCACTGTGAAAACTTGTGTGTTCTGTTTTTAAATAATATGTTTTAAATTCATATCTCAATTTTATAGAGAAAGGGAAGGCTATTTTTAAAGTTTTTTCTAGTTTCAATATCTTTTGAAAATTACTCAATTTTAGATATATTTTATTATTATTTTATATATTTATATATATTTATATTTTTATTATTATATTATTAGATATATTCTATTATAATAAGTTTTAACTTTTGTAACTAAGTTAAGACATATTACATGTGTTTATATTTTGTATTTTTTTTTGTGTGTGTGGTTTTTGTGTCACACCCTGCAGTATTCAGGAGTTATTCCTGGCTCCATGCTCAGAATTTGCTCTTGGCAGGCACGGGGGACCATATGGGACACCGGGATTCGAACCTATGACCTTTTGCATGAAAGGCAAACGCCTTACCTCCATGCTATCTCCCGGGCCCCTTGTATTTTCTTTTTATTAAATTGGTTTAAATTTTTTTGTTGAAGACTTATATACTCAAGAGATTTATACACTCTGAAGAAGTCATTGTTGGAAATTTATAAACTTCATTAATAATATATTTACTTTATGAGATTATTTGTATGTTAAAAGTATAAGTTTCTAAAGAGATCTATTTTATATCTATTTGCATCAATTTGACTAGTTCCTTCTATTCTTTTTTGTTCTTTCAGCTGCAAAATTTTCTATATCATTTCCAGTAGCACTGCACTGCAAGCAATAAATTTTTCATCTTTTCTTTGTCTGAAAATGTCATTTCCCCCTCATTTTTTAAAATTATACTTGATGGATATAGAATACTAGTCTGACAGTTGTTTTTTGTCATTCAACACTTCAACAATGTCATTTCATTGCCTAGTTTGTATCATTTATGATGGTAAATGTACAGTGTTCTTTCTCTGTTATTCTATATATCATATGTCTTTTGTTGACTATTTAAAATTATTTAGCTATCATTGGCTTTCAACAATTTGATTATAATGTTTATGGTGATGTATTTATGCTGTTTCTCTTCTTGCAGGTTTTTAGCTCTCAATTCCTTTTAATTTTATAGATTTCCTCAAATTTCAAGTGTACTTAGAGATTTTATTTTTTACGTATTTTTCTTCATCGACTCTTCAACAAGTCAGATAATTATAATGTTTGATAGATGCCAACGCTCCATTAGTGTTTTCAGTTTTAAAGACAACTTTTCATGTTAACTTGAATAGTTTTGGGTGTTTTGTTTTGTTTTTGCATTAAATTTCATTGATATTTTCATCTCTAGGGTTCCATCTGTTCCTAAATATATCTCATAATTCAACCCTTTCATATGTTGAAATTCTTTCATTTCAAGCTTAATTTTTAATGTTTGGTTCTTTACCCTTGGGTGTTAATATGTCATTTTAAATTACTAAATATTTCATAGCAATACTTATGATCTTATATATTATTAATTTATCTACTGCTTCCTACATACATGGTAATTTTTTTATAAGAATTGAATCTTTAGTTTCTGAATTTCCTTATTTCAATATATGTTGAATTTATTTTTTGCTACCTTGCTTTCTTTTTCTACCAGGTATCAGATTGGTTTTTCAATAGTTACCTCACAGTATAATACTTTGTGGTAGTGGTAGTGATTGATGGTGGTATTATAATAATCATGATAATAATGATGATTTATTATAAAGCAGATTTCCTCTAAGGACAATATAATTCCTCTCCTACAGGATAGAGATTGATACTTTAGTATTCTCAGCTAAATGCTTAAGTTGGTTAACAAGATCTTCTGCTCTCTTTATTAAGGTCTCTACTATCTTCCAATTCTACACAGCTCTATGCTGTATTCTATTGTTAGTTTATTAGTCATAGATATTTTATGGTAAATTTCTTTTATAAGCTGTATAGTGTCTTACAATCACTTGTCTATGCTAATATTCAGCAATATCTTAGAGGAATGACAGTACAACTTGTGCAGTTACTTTTTTTTAATGTGTTCATTTTGACAAATAGTTTTCTCTACATGCTAGTTGCTTTAGTTTATAACATCTATGAAAACTCTCAGTTGTACAGTGCTTTACTTTCTCACTTTACTTTGCTGAATGCCTTCAACTGAGAAATAAGATAGAAGCTGGAGCAATAAAACAGAGGGTAAGGCACTTGCTTTGCCTGCAGCATACATGGGTTCAATCCCTGGCACCCCATATGGAACACTGAACCCCCGTCATGAATATTTTCTGAGTATAGAGTCAATAGTAAGCCCTGATTACCACCAGATGTGGCCCCAAACAATAAGAACAAAATATAAGATAGGTAGAGAACTTTTTTGTTTCATTCACTGCTCCTATAAGTTTTAAATTCAATGACGCCTTTTGCCCGGTGTCTAAAGGCAATATTTAGTTTTGAATTCAAATCTAGTAAACCATATGAACAAAAGAGAGTCCTAAGAAATAATATTTAAATAACAAATTAAGTATAAGTAAATATGGTTAAAAATAAGGTTTTACAAATTTATTTCAGTGATGAGAGAGAGCCATAGCTCAAGTGGCATAGAACATGGTTTGGATTAGTAGGTCTTTAGTTCAATACCCAGTAGCACAGGCCCTCACTTTCCAGACTAACACCGGATGGTTCTAGTGACCCTTAGCATCACAAGATAACTAGCGTATGCTAAATAAAGCTCTGCCACAAGTGGTGCTAACCTCCCCCCCCCCAAGCATTGCTAAGTATGTAGGAACAGTGTTGGAGAGTCAAACACAGACACAATTGAGGAAGGTTATTGGACCTTTGGTCATGGTGGCATGTAATAATCTTGCATACCAATATCATAAACTTTAGAACTATTATCACTTACATTATAATAAATGTTAATAAATAGGAAAAAACATTGAAATATATTGGTTTTCTTATGTTGCAAGATAAAATAGTACAGGCTAGGTAGTTTAAATAATAAATAAATAAATAAATAAATAAATAAAACCTTATTTTCTCTTGAACTACAAGTCTGAAATTGTGGTCAATCAGAGTGAGCTTCTTTTGAGAGTCTAGTCTTCCTATCAAACTGCCAGTTTCTTGGTGTCATTACAAGATTTTTTTCTCCATGCATATGAGCTTAGAATAAACAGTTTCTGGGGTCTCCTCACTTTCTTACTAGAGTGTAAATTAGGCTGGAAAGATCAGATCACAGCATGTAGAAGTCACTAGTGAAGTCAGATTCACTGGTGAGAATAGAGTCACTGGGTGTAGAAGTCACTGGTGAGGTCAGATCTCAAGTGAGTAGAGTTCCCACAAGGAAGTATCCACCAGCTACTTCAGGAAAGTTCCTCAGCTTATTATTAAACTGTTATAATTATTATTAAACCAAGTTTAATAATATTTATGTTGCTTATATTATTACATAATATTTTTTATTATTAAGGTAACTCAGTAGGTGAAAAAGGGATATTTATATTAGGAGAGTTTAAGATGAAGAGTAAGGTGTGAACTGTGTCAGCCAATTGGGTATGTTGTGAGAGGGCATACAACAGAGTGTGTGCTTCTTTGTTTACGGAAGAAAGGATTAATAAATTAAGTAAAGCAGGGTGTCTGCTCTGGTTATTAAAACATGGTGTGTGCTTAAGGTGTTTAACTACATAAGACGACTATTGTATTCAATTAGAGCATAACACAGTCCCTTTTAATATAATTACTTCCTGAAAGATTCTATATTTGAATATAGGATAATACTTATGTATTAGTCTCAATAAATGAATTCTGGAAAACCACAGTTTTTGTCCTAAGAAATATCATATTTTATGATCATAGTTTATCTACTGAGGATATAGTTCAATATTTTGTATAGTTGTAAAGTTTTTACATTACTAAAATATCAATATCCTATTTTCAAAACTATCTCCTAAATTTCACAGAGATGTTTTCACAGATATCAAACATTTTAATTCTAAGATGTATCATACATAAAATTATATGACATCATATACAGTGTTTTAGGAAAAATACTAATGTAAACTTTGATGATATCCTGTCATTTAAAAAATAAACATTCATGGTGCTAAGATACCATATTATCCAAAGATAGATTATATCCTAAATTTTACAAAATTTTTTGTTTTCCACATAAATATATAGATAACCTATGTTGCATTGAATTATCTAACTAGATTTTTATAACTAAAATAATATTGCATTTGTATTTCTAAAATGTTTCATTTTTCCTTAACTGTTTATGAAATCTGTTCTTTTAATCTCGTAACTGTTGACATTTACTTCCAATAATATATAATATTCAATGCCCGTTTTTATCATTTTTTATTTATAATACTGATGAAAGTTTGGATTGCTTTGCTATTGCTTCTGTAATGAAAATGCTGCATTTGCAGTCCCTGATGCATATGAATTGATTTCTCTAGGTAGTATACCAAGAACTTGCATTGCCAAAACAAATGATACATATAAGCAATTTTATAATACATGCCAAATTGTTTTCAATAAAGTTACCATTTTCACTTTACCTACAGTGTATGAAATTCTACATAGAACATTTTCAAGTCAATCATATTTGAATAAATTCCTACTTTCTTCACTTGAGTTCTACATGCTTAATAAACTTAACCACTGGATTTATATTACCAATTATTACTCAAATGTATTTAGGCTTGAATGTTCTATTTGGTTAAGATTTTTTTTGTTTGAAATTTGCCTCCTCTTTAACTTTGTCACCAGAAGTATGTCAAAGTTTCACATCTGTCTCCATTTAGTTATCAGCTTTCTCTTAGCTCTTTTAATTGCTTCTTTGCTTTAAATTTATTTTTAATTTCTAAATATTTGCCTTACTTTTCTATATTCTTCCTTCTAAAAATTTAAGTGTTATATTATTTTATTATACTAATCTTTAATTTTGTCTATATATTTGTCAAGTTTTTCTGCTACGACATAAACACTCAAAGAGAATTACTCTTAATTTTGTTTATTTTTAGAAGGAAGTAGTCACTTCCAGCATCACTTTTACTTGTAGCTCTCCTGAAGATGCTCAGAACCACATGTAGTTCTGGAAATAGAACCAGAGTCAGCAGTGTAGAAGGCAAGCACCTTAACCCTTGTACTATCTCTACAACAATTATTGAGTAATTTCTTATATAAAATATTTCTCAAAACCATTCTTTTGAAAAGCTGGAGTCATTATTTCTTTTTTAGTTTTAGGGTCATATAAAATTAATTTACTTCTGGATCTGTGATTGTGTAGTTGTTGGGACTGAACCCAACATATAAAGAACATACTCAGTCTGTTGTGTTATCTGGCCTTGTTGAAAAGTTCTCATTTCCTTTAAGTTAGCAGTTTCTATTTAACTAATATAAAAGATATTTATAGTTTTTATATTTTTTAAATTTATAAGTAGTTTGCAGCTATAAGTAATGCCTTGTATTTAGAAATATTCTTTGAGAACATTTCTTTTGGTTTAAAAATCAAAATTGATAGATTGGCGAAATAGTACTATGAGAAAGATGATGTCCTTCCCTGTGATATACACAGGTTTGATCTCTGGAACTTGATCTCCTAAGCACAACCAAAAATGTCCCCTGAGCACATGTAAGCCTTAGCACAGTTGGATGTGACTCAAAATCAAATTAAAAAAGTAATAATTGAAATCTCAAAAAAAAACATGAGATCCAATTAATGACCCAAGTTCAGAATATTTTCACCATTTTCTTTATTCTAGTTCTGGTACTAAATCATTTAAAGGAATGAGCTCAATAGCAAATAATCTCTTCCAAAGTCTGTAATTTCCATTCATATTTGTCACTTTGAAGCAATGTTATACTTTTCTTTAGCACTGGAAATTTATGAAAGATCTTTTTCTTATCACATTAAATAAATCTAACTACATATCATGCTATTCCAAGCAACCAAGTATAAGATGTGCTTCTATTTTTTAATAATAATTTCTTTATGTAAGCACCATGGTTATAAAAATGTTCATAATTGTGTTTCAGTTATTGAATGAATTACACCCTCTACTAATATAACTTTTCCTACCACCAATGTTCCCCATTTATCTCAGTTAAATGAGATATTACTATTAAAGACAACTGTAATGGATATGTTGTATCTGGTTTGACTAGTCAACAAGAGATATACATCACTTGATTGGGATAGAAAACTTAAAATTATAGATTACTGAAGTTAATAATATAACAATTCTATGAATTTGTAAAATCTACTACATTGCTTCCTACAGTTGTTATTTTGAACACTAGAGTTCAGTTGTGAGAACTAAATGAACTAGTAAACTAATTGGCTAATCAATAAAATTCATATTTAAAGTTAATCTTAAAATTCAAAACTCAGGAATTGATGAGTTAGCATCTTATCTCAAACACCCACTGATTTGAGGCATACATTGAAATTCCTATTTAAAGTGATAACAATTTTCTAGTAATTTAAATGTATTTTGAGACTCAGTGACAGTCCAAGAGTAAAGTAGATGTGAAAGCTATAATGGTAGAAAAAGATCAAAATCTAGTTAAAGTAATTTGTAAACGTATTGGTGGAACTGGAGTGCAAGTTTGCTTCTTTATTTGTTCATTCATTCACAGACATATTTTCTACTTTTTATAAAAGCAGCCTCCTTAAAATACCAGAATAATAGAGGACATCCTGGAATGTATTTTCCAGTTTTCATAGGGATCATTGAGTCTGTTTGTGAAAGACTCATGGGATAGTCATCCTTTCAGATTTTAACTACATTTTCTTTGATTAACGAGATCATTAATATGACAAGTAATTTATGATATCAGTTATGCTCAAATGCATAGCTTAATATCTTCATACTCATATTACATTTTAATAGAGGGATTGAAATGGCAGCCTCGTTTACTTTCCTCCTAAACAAAAAACTTTATTAAAATTGCACACACATTCAGTTAATTCAGTTATCTAAACAAGACCAATAGAAACATGTCATTTTACTTAGCTATACAATGAAGTAATCAAAATTTTATTAAAACATATAAAATTACTCATGATAGTTAGCTAATATGTGCTCACTAAAAATCTTAATATTTCTCTTTTTTTTTATTTTTGGGCCACACCCGGCAGTGCTCAGGGGTTACTCTTGGCTGTCTGCTCAGAAACAGCTTCTGGCAGGCACAGGGGACCATATGGGACATCGGGATTTGAGCCAACCACCTTTGGTCCTGGATCAGCTGCTTGCAAGGCAAATGCCGCTGTGCTATCTCTCTGGGCCCAAAATCTTAATATTTCTATAAGAAAATGTACTATGCTTTTCCCTTTGACCATGTTACTATTGACAAAACAGGTAAGTTGCTCATTAAGACTTGAAGTTTTCCAACTTGATGATTAAATTTAAATAATATAAATTTTAAGATGACTTAAATATAATTTTAAATAGTTTACACATGGGATCTAGTTGATTCAATGAAAGTTTTAACATTGAAATGGCATGAGAAAAACAAGGACATGCTCAGGCTTAAAATATTAGATAGCTTCTATGAAAAAAGTAATTTACAATAAGTTCATTCAGATTTTTTAATCAATACATATGAAACCAACTTGCAGAACTCTTTTTCAATTTTGTTTAAGTTAGTATGAAACTGGGCTGGTAATTCTGCCCATTGAGATGTCAGGGGCTAAAAAAGGAGACATTTTCTATGTCAGTGCTGGACTACTGTATCACGAGCATAGACATGTTTGTATATTGCTAGCACATGTTATCTATTCTTGGCACCACTAGATATAATAAATCTTCAACTTCAGGAACTCTAAAATGTATTATATAGCTTCTCTTTAAAACATTCTACTATTTCTTCCTACAAAATAGGTTCACTAAAGGTTGCAGCAACAATAGACTTCCTGCCAAATAGCTCGTGACCAAAAAAAAAAAAAAAAGACTTTACTAGCAATGCAAGTAGCTTTAGATGAAATATACCAGTATAGACACTACTCAACATTCTTTATAAACATGTTTTACCAAGAATGGTTTGTTGATGATATGTCTATATCTTGGTAGCCAAGAAAGGACATTTTTTATTTTCAAACATTTATATAATATGCAGAAAGTGAATTTTTGTCTCTTCTGCACTTTTACTATCATCTTCTAGTTACAATATATATATATATATATATATATATGTCTGTGTGTGTGTGTGTGTGTGTGTGTGTGTGTGTGTGTGTGTGATTCGATCTATTGCTAACCACTCAAAGACTTGGAAATATCATGAGAATCAGAACTATCGTTATAAATATCATTCTGACTAATAAGCAAAGAAAAATTTCTCATATCTATTTGGAGAACACTATTCCCTTCAGTTAATTTCATAATCCATGTTTGACAACAGATTTGCTCAAACCTGCAATTTTCTCATAATTTTTCTTTCTTTATTTCTTATCCACTTCTCATCACTATTATAAAATTTTTATATTTAAATATAACATGTAGATGATTTAAGAACAGATGTGTAACTTTGTTAAGTTCAGTTTTTGACGAACATATGTTCAACAAATTTTTCTTATAAAAATAGAGTCACAAATAATCACTAGTGAATCAGTGGTCCTCAAACTACGGCCCGCGGGCCACATATTGCATTTGTTCCCATTTTGTTTCTTCACATCAAAATAAGATGTATGCAGTGTGCATAGGAATTTGCTGGTAATTTTTGTTTTTACCATAGTCTGGCCCTCCAATGGTTTGAGGTACAGTGAACTGGGCACCTGTTTAATAAGTTTGAGGACCCCTGATATAGTTAATGTATATAGTTATAGTTATATTGTAGTAAAGATGAAATATTGTAGTAAATATTATAGTAAAAATATATAGTAAGTATATATAGTATAAATTATTAAATATATAGAATAAATATATAATAAAATATTATTGTAATATTATAGTAAAATTAAATATAATTTTCAAATATATTTTATTATGATTTTGTTCTGTTTGAGCAAGGTTTCTTACTATAGATTAAATTAAGTATATATTAGTATGTTAAAATAATTTATTGTTTTACTGGAGTATTCATAACAAGTTTAATCTACATGCCTTATTATTGTATAAACTACAGCTTTCTTCAGTAATTTTAGAATAATAGAATTTCATAAATATAAATATAAGTATTTGGGGAAATATAAATGTTTTGGGGTCACACCCAGCAGTGCTTAGGGGTTACTCCTGGCTCTAAGCTTAGAAATCGCTCCTGGCAGGCACAGGGGACAATATGGGATGCCAGGATTTGAACCACCGTCCTTCTGCATGAAAGGCAAATGCCTTACCTCCATGCTATCTCTCCGGCCCCCGAATTCTATATTTTGAGCTATATACGTAAATTTTGAGTTAATGAATGGAACTCAGAATAAATTATATTTTACTTTTCAAATGTTAGATTAACAATCAGTAATGATCTCTAATATGTGGAGATAAAATTTGGGGTACAATTTGCCACTTCTACCACTCAAGATTTTCTTTTCAAATAAAAATATTGAAAAAGGTGCCAGAGTGGTGGCACAGGCCATAAGGTAGCGTCTGTCTTGTGCACGCTAGCCTAGAATGTACCGTGGTTCGAACCCCTGGCATCCCATATGGTCTTCCAAGCCAAGAGCTATTTCTAAGTGCATAGCCAGGAGTGGTCACTGAGTGTCACAGGGTGTGGCCAAAAAAAAACAAACAAATAATATTGAGCAAGAATTTGAACAATGTTGTTATGAGGTTTTGGAATATATTTATTTAAATGAAGGCTCAGTCTAATATCTCTTAATAAAATCAAGGTAGTTGCATATAACATGTTCTTGGCAGTTTAGGTGCCCATTTAATTTATTGTTCAATAGTAACATTTTAGTCAAATATAAGTATTTTATTGCTTTTCCCAGTTGAGCTAATTTAGACTTAATTTTTTAAACAAAGGTGATTATAAGTGTTAATAATTCTCATGAATTCTGAGATGATTTGTTAATGAGAATTATCAATCATAAGTAATAATTTAACTCCTTGGGATTTAATATTGACTATTATGGTGGTTGACTAGTAATATTTCAACAAAGCTGTAATAGCTATGTAAACTAAGTATAGAAGAGCAATTCAAAATAGAATTATATTAGGCATTTAGAAAAGATACACAGGATACTATAATACAATAATGGTTAAAACTAGAAATATTGTGATGAGACAAAGTATAAATATTTCAGCAAAATGTGTTAGATAAGATGTTCATTTATAGACAAAAATTAATTTAGTATTTATTAAATTAGGTGAACAAAATAAAATTAGTATAAAATTAGGTTGGCAGCTGTATTTGTTCAATAATATTTTTATATGTAGCGGAGTCTGGTAGGAAGTAAGCATTGGCATCAGTGCAGTAAATTTTTTCTTGGTACTAAATTCACACTAAATTATCTTTAAGCAAACAAGTGATTTATGATACTAGCAAGCTAAGTTTTCATCTCAAAAACAGTGATAATACCTACCTCATCCTATGGAGGTTTTGATCCTATACATTTGAAAAAAATACTTTTAAGGATTCAAAAAGAAATTTTGTAGCATTAGAAAACACTGTTTTTTATTCCAATTATAAAACATAAATGTATCTTAAGATGATTTTTACACTATTCCACTGACCATCTTATGCTTGTCTACAAACATTCCTTAAAAATTTTAAGTTTCTAAGTATCTAAACCTGTTTTATTTTCCTTTTTGGTTCCTTTGTTATCTTCATGACTCTCTTCCTCTCTCTCTCTCTTCTCTCTCTCTGTCTCTCTCTCTGTGTCTCTGTCTCTGTCTTTGTCTCTGTCTCTGTCTCTGTCTCTCTCTCTCTCTCTCTCTCTCTCTCTCTTCTGTCTCTCTCTCTCTCTCTTAGGATAGATAGAAGGAAGGGTGTTACATGCCTAACTGCATTGTCCCAAAGTCACTTATACTTGGTCACAATTTTTTCTCTCCCATTTGTAATGGAGGTATCAAAACTGAACAGCTGGAAATTGCACTGAAAAGTGTTGGTTAGTTCCAGGGGTTTAACTTGTTACATCACATATGCAAGGCAAGCACTCTACCAGAGTCAATCCATGAATCCCAGGCTCTGTATATCTTTTAGATATATTTTATTACAATTATTCAGATTTAAGACATAAAAACATTATAAAACAAATAAACAACATGTATTTGAAAAAACTTTATGAGGTAATATGGGACTTGCTTTGAATAATTGTAAAAATATTCCCTGATTTGTCAGAACAGAAAATTTTACATATCCACCCAAGTGCAGGGGTTCTCAAACTTTTTAAACAGGGGCCCAGTTCACTGTCCCTCAGACCATTGGAGGGCCAGATTATAGCAAAAACAAAAATTACGAACAAATTCCTATGCATACTGCATACATCTTATTTTGATGTGAAGAAACAAAACAGGAACTAATACAATATGTGGCCATGGACTGTAGTTTGAGGACCACTGTATAAGGTAAGATTTTTGATTTTTATTTTGTTTTTGGGTCACATCTGGCTGAGCTCATGGATTACTCCTGACTTTACACTCAGAAATCACTCCTTTCAGGGTCAGGGGGCCATATGGGATGCCGGGAATGAATCCGAGGTCCTTCCCATGTCGGTCACTTGCAAGGCAAACCTCCTACCGCTGTTGTATCACTCAACCCCTGCTAAGAAAAGTTTTGAAGTGACTCTGACTTATTTTTATCTTCTTTTTTTTTTTTTTTTTTTTTTTTTTTTTTTTTTTTTTTTGTTTTTGTTTTTTCGGGCCGCACTGGTTTGATGCTCAGGGGTTACTCCTGGCTAAACTCTCAGAAATTGCCCCGGTCTTGGGGGGCCCATATGGGACGCCAGGGGATCTAACTGTGGTCGTTCCTTGTGCTAGCGCTTGCCAGGCAGACACCTTACCTCTAGTGCCACTTTGCCGGCTCCTTTTTATCTTCTTTTTAATTAATTTCATTTTTTGTTATTTTTTGAAGTTACACCCAAGATGAAAACTAAACAGACAAAAAAGATTGCCTAATGGTGATGAATTATTTATCTTTAATTTTGGCACAGCCCTTGTGCACCATCACATTACAAAATAGAGATGTATTTATTGTGTTTAAAACCGTTTAACTAAAATATTTGTTTCTAAGTCCAACCCTCTTATTTCAATTCCTTTATTATATTGGTTGAAAACTATTTCAGTCTTAAAATAAACAAACACCTATTTCAGTCTTTGAATTTTAACAATAGTTTTTTGTTTTGTTTTGTTTTTGTATTTTTGGTTTTTGGGTCATACCCAGCAGCGCTCAGGGGTTACTGCTGGCTCTATGCTCAGAAATAGCTCCTGGCAGGCTCAGGGAATCAAATGGATTTGAACCACCAACATTCTGCATGAAAGGCAAATGCCTTACCTCCATGCTATCTCTCCGGCACCAAATTTTAACATTGTTCTTATGCTCTTTATAGATCTACAAGAATTATGAGAACAACTCATAGGTAGATAATTAAAAATTGTGTGTCAACTTTTATTTTCAGCATAGTTAAAAGAGTCTAACTTTATATGCAATAACCCAACATTCCTTCTATCACCAGTCTTGAAAAAGGTCAACCTTATGACACCAAATGAGAAATATATTAAAGTGCTAATAAAAAAGGAAATATAAAAATACATATTCTCAAATAATGTAACATTTAATTTTAAATCAATACTTGGAAAATTTATGATTCAAAGAGGGAAATTTGAAGTCCTAAAAGGATAAAATTAGTTACAACTGAATATTTAATTTTCAAAATATTTGCATAAAGTATATTTCAAAAGTTGAATTTGTTTCAGTTTTCAAGGTATACATGTATGTTGTAATTTAGAGAGCAAAAAATATTTAAAACATCAAAATATGTGAAGTTTTATAATCTCAGGTACCCTAATAGTATAAATATAATTATATAAGTAATTATATATTTAAATCCTTTTTTTGTTATTGTTGTTCATTTTGGGACAACACCTGGTGACGCTGAGCTCAGAAATTACTGCTGGAAAGCTCAAGAGACTATGGGATTCAGGGTATCAAAGCCAGATCAGACACATGTGAAGAATTATACTACCCTCTATGCTATCACTTCAGCCCCAATACTTATATAATTAAATGATTGTATTTAAAACTTGTTTACCTTATGAATCATTTCCATCACCCCTGAAATTCTATTATGTCAAAAGTTCTAAAATAATTATTATTGTGTAATACAGCAGATTATTGACTTATTAAAAACATTCTTTCACATGCTAACATGTAATATTTAAATATTTTTATAAAAAATTTCAAGAATAAAAAATGTAATTAAATAAGTAAATTAACTTAAGTGCAGTTAAGAATTATTACCTTTTTTTAAAGAAAAAAACACCTTAAATTCTATTTATTTTTGTTACTCACCAAATTGAAAAACACAGGAAGTAAAAATGAATACTGGCTTTTTAGACATCTTTCCCATATGTTACCATTATAGAATTCGGAAGGCAAAAGAATTGTTGGTAGTTAATTACTGAATATATTTTCTTACCATAAAAAGAAAAGTGCCTTTGTAGAAATGCTGTAGAATATTCCTATTAAACATGTTAGAATAATCTCTTACCATCTGTAACATTCATTTAAAAATGTAAACAGTAGAATATTTGCCATCTGTTTAAAAGACTTTTTATGGTATTTTTGAATCTGTCAGTCAATGATATCACCAATTTTATATAAGGATGTTGTTTAAAACTATGATCAATGACATTTTTGGTATCCAGACATGTATGCTGAGGAAGTGAAACAGCAAAGAGCTATAAATATGGCCACTAAAAGCCATAATAGTTCTGTTAACATCAATAAGACACTACAGAAGAGCTATTTAAAAGCATTTAACATCTTCCTGAAGGTGAAGAGAAGAATGTATGTTGAATGAGTGTTGCTCATCATTTTACTTCAGGTAGCTATTAAGCAGGTAAATTGCAATCCCAACCCTTACCACATCCTTGGATATATGTTTGAAATATGATTCCTCCCACAAAGTGTTGCCAAGTTATCTTCACAGCTTAAAGTTGCAAGTGTGAGTGTTCTTCTTCACATTAAATGTAGCAAAAAGTGAACTGAATATAAAGTTCACAGAATGCATAAAATGAAGATGTATAGATGCAGCCCTTCAGTTTCAACACAGTGCCAGTCAACCTATAAATATTATTTGCAGTGGCATAAATTCTTGATGTTTTTAGACCATTCTCCCAAAAGTAAATGCATTCTCATGGAATTAAGAGATTAAGGGTTTCAAGAGCTCAGACATAAAACCTACATAGCTCTCTGCCACAGTTTCAGGAACCAATCTCCCTCTGGGACATTTCTGATGCTGCTCTGACAACAATAGATGCCCATTTTGATATGACATCTTGACAACGAGGAAATAGCAACAACTTGGTCTAAGACAGATAGTCTTAGCCCATCTCCTAATGATAAGTTGAAATCAGAAGACATGTCATCCTTTGTTATGTACAAAAGCCAAGTTCGCTATGTAGAGAAGACTGACTTATAATCATGACTGGGCAGAACTCATCCTGGGACCAATAAAAAGGACCCAAGTCTAGGTCCTGGCCTATGATATGTACAACAACCAAGATCTCTAATTTCAGAGGTATGACTGAAACAACTGCAACCTAGCAGATCATGGGGAAACATGATGAAAGACTCTATCACAGGCTTAGTTTTAGGATTGGGGCAAAAACCAAGACCACCAATATACAGAAGACTGTTAAAACAAACGTAATGGATCACAACCCAAGAACCACAGAGAAAGACTTCATCCCAGACTCCATCCTTTGACCTGTGCAAATATCTCTAACTACAGAGGCACATTTTTTTGGGAGAGGGTCACACCCGGCTGTGTTCAGGGGTTACTCCTGACTGTCTGCTCAGAAATAACTCCTGGCAGGCACGGGGGATCATATGGGACACCGGGATTCGAACCAACCACCTATGGTCCTGGATCGGTTGTTTGCAAGGCAAACGTCGCTGTGTTATCTCTCCGGGGCCCCCAGAGGCACATTTTATCACCCACAACAGAGCAAAAAGTTCCCAGACACCAAAGAAGAACCTAGGGGAGAGTAAAAGAGCATGTATGGAACCTGTAGTTATTCCCATGACAGTATACTTCAAGGGTGGAGAAACCCTGTATCTCTTAGGCCAAGGGAATTCCATTTCTAATCTTCCCAATATTTACTATGCCTATGCAAGAAAAAAAAAAAGAAAAGCACAAAAGAATTTTTAAAATTTTGTTATTGTTGTTGTCTGTTGCTGTTTTTTTTTTCTTTCTTTTTGGGCTTTGTTTTGTTTTCTATTTCAGGACCAAGGTTATTGTATGGCTGCTGTCTATATTGCTCTGGTGCTTTTTAAGTGTTTTTGTTTGAATTTTTTTATCTTTTATTTTATTTTTTGTACTGTTGCTATGTTTTTCTTCCTTTTCTCTCTCTGCTCTTAAATTGATAGAAGGACACCTCTCATTTTTGCTTGTTCGATTTTTGCCCCATTTTATTTTATTATTATTTTTATCATATTTTTCTCTTTCCTTCAAACAGTACCACACAACTTGAACCATCTTTCTCTGCCTCACAAATGGAGGGGGAAATTATGGAGGGTACCAAGACCAAACAGTTACATGAACATTAAGTATAAAAAAAAAGGTTCAAACTTAAGGACCAAATCCAAAACCAATGACAACAGAATTGATACCAAATTTACAACATACTAGATACAGAGAGGACCACCTATACTAGCAGCCTAGGGGTTATAAAGGGGGATATGGGATGCATGCTGGGAACTGGGGTGGAGGAAGGACAATATTGTTGGTGGGAACACCCCTGATTCATTATCACTATGTACCTAAAATATTACTGTAAAATATTTGCAATCCACTTTATTAAAACAAAAAAGAGATTAAGAGTTTTTGGATTGAGCAAAGGAAAATTCATATGTATGACAACACATTATTTAAAGGAAAAAGTACTATTCTAAGGTATTTTTCTTCAATATACAAAGGTCTAGATACTTTTAGCTCTGCTTTCCTAATAACTTTTTTGGTTGTTTTTTGTTTTAGCCATACCCAGTAACGCTCAGGATTACTACTGGCCCTGCACTCAGGAATCACTTCCTGGGGACCATATGGCATGCCGGAGATTGAACCTGGGTCGGCTGAGTGCAAGGGTGCTCTACCTACTGTATTATTACTTAAGTCCCCCAACCTGCTATTTTTTGAGCTGACATGTAAGGGAAACACAGGGAATAGTAGTAGAAATAAGAACAGAACAGAGAGAGAGAGGGAGAACAGTCTCTCTGGTAATGATAAATGTAGCCTCAATCTAAATTGGTTGACATTTCAATTAGAATTAAACATTGCCTTTTCATTCTAAGTACATAGATATTTTAGAAAATTCCCTAGTAAACATACTTTAGAAATTCTTGCTATTTCTGCCTGGACTTTGCCTTAAACTTAGAACAGAGATGTCTTGGGCCATCATGATAGCATAGTGATATGAGTGCTTTGCATGCAATAGGCTTGAATTCAATACTTAGCTCCACATGGCCTACTGACCATTACTGGGTGTAATCTATAAACACCAGTCAGTAATGGTTCCTGAAAATTACTTTGTATTTTCTTATTTTTCA
Source organism: Crocidura indochinensis (assembly GCA_004027635.1). Taxonomy (NCBI): domain Eukaryota; kingdom Metazoa; phylum Chordata; class Mammalia; order Eulipotyphla; family Soricidae; genus Crocidura; species Crocidura indochinensis. The sequence goes on along the minus strand of PVKC010010512.1, from coordinate 1,336 downwards.
GCACCTCTGCAGCTCTGAATGTGCCTAAACTATTGATCCTTGTAGAGGAAACCTCATAGCCAAATGCCAGGAGGTTTGGGGAACATGGGTCTCGAAACAATACCAACACAAGAAATAATCCACATCATGTTAGAGATATAAGACAGGTTCAGGAACTTCCACCACAGCCAACTGCAAGTAAGCAAAAAGGCTCAGGCAAACAAGTTGTGGAAGCAAAAGTACCGGAGATGAATAGAACCACCCCCATTGGTGGATAACAGGTAGGAGGAGGGGGTCAATCCATAGGTTCTTCCTTCCCATTTGGGACAAGCACATGCAAAGAAGAAATGTCCTGATTAAGGCGAAAACCGGTTAATTCAACATCTCCCCATTAAAAATATCCACAATTTTTAATATTTTATTCTAAGAAATGTTTAAGAATAGAATAGAGCACCTGTTCTTACAAATGAGAGGGGGAAATTCAAGCAAACTAAAAACAATGACAAATATCACTGTCATTTATTTTAGATAAAGAGATATATGTGGCATTTTTCAATATAAAATATACTAAATTTCATTTGACTATGAAAATACAAATAAAAGTCTCATTCAATTACTATTTTACTCAGATTGACAAAACTCAACCTTTTGCTTATTTCATAGGAATGGTCACACAGAGTTAACTTGAATTAAATTGTGAAATTACTTTGCAGGTAAATTCAATTCTTTGCAGTGAAGTTTAAGATATAAAACTCATGACTCAATAAGTGAGCTCCTAGATATATATACCTTTGAAAAATTCTTGCTTAGCTGTCCAAGGAGACATATATGTGTATATTCATAGAATATTATTCACAAATTATAAACAGAAAAGCCTAATATTAATTATCAACTATCCTTTTTACAAAAAGTTTAGACACTTACAAAACTAGACAATGCCTATATTAAAAATACACATGAGGGGCCTGGAAGATAGCATGGAGGTAAGGCATTTGCCTTTCATGCAAAAGGTCATTGATTCGAATCCCAGTGCCCCATATGGTCCCCCGTGCCTGCCAGGAGCAATTTCTGAGCATGGAGCCAGGAGTAACCCCTGAGCACTGCCAGGTGTGACCCAAAAACAAAAAAATAAAATAAAATAAATACACATGTGGGGCTGGAGTTGTAGTATAGCAATTAGGACACATGAACAATCTCAATCACAAGAAGTGATCCCTCATTGCAGAGGTAAAAGTTAAGACTGGAACCATCAGATTTGTTTGGAGAAGAAGAAGAAGAAGAAGAAGAAGAAGAAGAAGAAGAAGAAGAAGAAGAAGAAGAAGAAGAAGAAGAAGAAGAAGAAAAAGAAGAAGAAGAG
>PVKC010010511.1:0-25670 GCA_004027635.1 Crocidura indochinensis | reverse complement strand
TGGAGTTCCTACCACAAAATTTATGTATAGTAATAGTAATGTCTCAAAAGCAATCCTTGCTGAGCTAAACCCATACATTCTACAGAGAAATGACTAAAGTTTTTGAATGACATGATGAAGTAAATTATCTACATAAATGCTTAAAACATACTGCCTGCCTATAGAGGCTATAGAAGCCCACATACATAAATGTTTCTCCCTATATTCAGGGATAAGGAAAATTGAACAAAAGGAATTAAAAGAACATGATGCATTTAACAAGAAAGCAAGAATTGAGCACAGTAAACAAGAGAAGGGTGTGATAAAGGCCAGATCCTACCAGACCTCCCCAAGTTTAATATAAATTGGTATATACCAAAGCAGTCAATAAGAAGCAAATCAAAAGGTTTAAGGAAAAAGATGGAAGGATCAGACCTGCAGTTTCAAAGGATCACTCCAATTGGACAAGAAATGGGTCACTAACCAGGACAGGTATGATAAGAATAGCTGCAATCACAAGACAAAAAAGGAAGTGAGGGTAGCCTGTCTGAGGGAAGGTGATCCAATCCAACAGATAACATCAACAAGACTTGGTGAATGATTAGATATGGTAGAAAAAAAAAGATGTGAATGACAACATGGTTTCCTAAATTATACAGATATACATGGAAAAGCAAGAATAGCAGGTCTTAGACAAATTAAATAAAAAATGTAACTGTGAGAAGGGAATGTATTAACATTTTTTATCTATACTTGCTATTGATCCCTATTTAAATATTTTAATAATCAGAAAGTATGTATTAACTCATAGTAAAATTCATGTGCAGTAAAAAACATTTGCCCAAAATGAATAATAGGTAATGACTTAAAAAAAAGAATATTTTTAGACATTTAGGATGGCACTTAGATTATTCTACTCAAAAAGTGAAAAAACATATCAACATGTGTACTCAATAATATGAAGAATTTTGAGTTAGAAAAAAGGAAGGTTTTGGGGACAGGTTAAAGGGAAAATTAAAGCTGGTTTCATGGTTAGTCAGTTTATAAAGAAGCTTATTAATGTTTTGTTAAAAGCAAAATTAAGAATTTTTTAATTAAGGGGGGCCGGGCGGTGGCGCTGGAGGTAAGGTGCCTGCGCTAACCTAGGACGGACCGAGGTTCGATCCCCCCGTTCCCCATATGGTCCCCCGTGCCTGCCAGGAGCGACTTTTGAGCGAATAGCCAGGAGTAACCCCTGAGCGTCACTGGGTGTGGCCCAAAAACCAAAAAAAAAAAAAGAATTTTTTAATTAAGAATTTTTAATTTTTTTAAATTTTTAATTAAGAATTTAATTTTAAGAAATCTAAATTTAAGAAATGGGGAAACATTTTCAAGCAGGAGGGTGAAGAAAAACTAAGTTCATATTTTAGAAAGATCATGTTTGTGGCAATGTGAAAACAAGCACAAAGAGGGGGAAAATGAATTAGAAGAGTGGGCAAGCCAGAAATAAAGCTAGCCAGGACACTAGAGAGTAGAGGAGATTTAAGATTCATTTAAGAGGATGTAGAGAGGCAGTACACCAGGTAGGGCACTTGCTTTGCACGTAGCCAGCAGTTTGATCCCTTGTATCCCTAGAAATGGCTCCCCACACCACCAGGAGTGATCCCCGAGTTCAGAGTCAGGAATAAGCACTGAACATTCATCTAAATATCAGAGAGGGGGGCCCGGGAGATAGCATGGAGGTAAGGCATTTGCCTTTCATGCAAAAGGTCATCGGTTCGAATCCCGGTGCCCCATATGGTCCCCCGTGCCTGCCAGGAGCAATTTCTTAGCATGGAGCCAGGAGTAACCCCTGAGCACTGCCGGGTGTGACCCAAAAACCAAAAAAAAAAAAAAAAAAAAAAAAATCAGAGAGGAATTGATGATTAAGGAGGTGATAGGGAAAAGGGACTCAGAGATGCTTCCCAAGGGTTTTAGTTTAGAGAACTAAATTATGATTAAAATGATCTAGGTTAACTCAAGAACCAGTTCAATGAGAAAATTATTTTGTTTGGAACATACTGCATTCAAAGAATCTCTGAAAGCAGGTAAAGTTGGAGAAGTTGGGAGATAACAGGTCTGAGTTTAAGAAACAAGGTCAGGAAGCATATGAACACTAGTACACAGAACAGAAAATGTAAACCTGTGGACACCATCTTACCCTTGGTGTTATTCACAGAATTCTTCGTGTAACTCTCAAAGTTGACCAGTTTCATTTATTCTCACAATTGTAGAAATTCCATACAATAATTAAAGTCCTTGTGGCAATAACTTAAAAAAAAAAAGAAAAAGCAGATTTTTCTTTTCTTGACCTAGACTTTAATCCTCCCTACCTCCATTCTCACCCCTTTCCTCTTTTTTGACTTTTGGCGTGGGCAAGAAAGATATGGTATATAATAGGAAAGGGTAATTTTTAAATGTTACTAGCTTCCTGTTTTATCTTAAGTGTAAAAGGCAAAAAAACAAAAAACATGTGACCATCTATCTAACCTTTAAGAAATCCTACGTTAAATGATTTACCAAGGTGACTCCACTGATTCTCTTGCAAGTCACTGGCCCTTAATGAACTAGCCAATCTACCTGTAGCTTTTACCATTGCTTCCTGAACAATCCAAGTTCTCTTGTTGCTCACTCTCAGAAATTCTAATCAGTTATCTTTCTCTGACTGACGATGCTCTAGTTTGATGGGAAGTGGAGAGGAAGAACCTGTTGGCAAGGAAATAACTATTTCCTTCCTGAACAGAGAAATCCCAGAAGGTGGCAGCCAGGCAAAGCAACAATCGGTTAGTTGCTTAGTCTCCTTGTTAACAAAGATTTTCACATTTGGAGGCACAATTGGAGCATATTGATGATTGGAAGAGGATTATTTGCCTAAGAGCTTGGCTGAAGGTCAACAGACTTCCCACACCCACACATTTTCTACATTTGAACTGTTTTAAATTTGCAGCAGCACAAAGGATTTGGCCTCAGCCTATACACAATGGGCTAAGACTGCAAGGCACTGTCCTGTTTCAGTTTAGTGATTACAGGCAAAAAAATAAATAAATAGGGTTTCTGGCAAAAAAAAAAAAATAATAAAAACAAAAAACAACCCCCTCTAATTTTCTGTGACCTATTATATAATTATTAAGTTTTCATTAGAAAATATTTTTAGGTGTTCACTTTTATATGTTTAAGTTGAAAAGATTTGTTGCAAACTTTATTTTGTTCTTTTCATTTCCCTCCCACCCACTCTGTACCCAGAAAGTGAAATATCCAAGTATTCCTGGGTCGAACAACCTCTGAATTGATGTTAGAACATTATTTTAAAAGTAGCCATAAATGGATAGGATACTGTTCATCAAATAGAAATTAGCAATCACTCATAATAACATTAAAAAATAGTGTGGGCATGAAATATGGAATTTTAAAACATCAGTTTACTATGCTGATAAGTTCAACATTTATATTTCATCAGAACTTATAAACCCATAAATAAATAGAGCTCTCAATTATTTTTTTTAAAAAAATCAAGGAATAACATATGTATTTAGACATATTAGCAGCGTAAAGTTGTATGCTTCAACACACTTATTGAGAAAAAGTCTGAAAATATCACTACACTAAGTTCAAGGGTATCCGCAGGAATCTGACATAAAAGTTCTCTAGAATAACATTTCAGGAAATTTAAAAAAAGAAGGAAAAGGGTCCTCAAGTAGGGAAGAGCTTCCAACGAATTCTCAAAGTTCAGTGCTTGCTCCGTCTTGATTATGTTTTTTTTTACCTCCGTGGCAAAACAAACAAACAAACAAACAAAAAACCCAAGTCTCGGGATGGGTGGCTGTCACTTCGATGACAGTTCATCGACTGGAATAAAGGGGGAGGCCGCTTGGGCAGGCGACACAGGCGAGTCGGTGGTCGTACTGACTTTCGCGGGCGAATTACACGAAGACCCGGCGCTGCTGCCGTTTCCATCCAGCGTCTCGGAAGACACACACACGCCCGGGTCTGACAGCTGTGCAACGTCAGAAGAGAGCATGTTGGTGATGCCCTGGAAAAACCTCTTTGGCTGATACTCAGTTTCCATGTCACATTTCCGTTTTAAGGGTCCGAGAACACTGGGCCGAATGCAGTTGATGGGGCTCTGGCTTCTCCGCGTGGTGAAGCGGGTGGTCGGGCTGGGGATGGGACTGGGAGGCAAGCCGTTGCTACTCACAAAACTTTGCAAGGAAGGGGAGAAACACTGCTTGCCGATGCCCCGGGTGGGAGACGGCGCGGGGGACACCGGGATGAAGTCGATGCGCTTCGGGGAGGCCGACTTCTCCGCGTCGTTGTCGCTCAGGCTGAAACTTTCCTCCCACGAGTGGCTGATCTGCATTGCGGTCTGCACCTCGCGCTCGTGCACCGTCTCCCGGTTGATCAGGTCCATGCCCTCCTCCTGCTTGATCTGGTGCAGGCGGCTGCTGTGCATGCGGACCGGGGAGGCCGGCAGCAGCAGGCCGTGGCGGTTCGGGAACGTGGTGCTGTTCCTCCGGGCGCTGGGCGCCTCGGCCTGGAACACCGGCGAAGTGTCACTGAGGCCGTGGATCAGGGGGGCGCTGTTAGACCTCCGGAGGCCCCCGCCGCCGCCGCCAACGCCGCCGCCGCCGCCGCTTCCCTCCGCCGGGCTCCCGCCCGTACCCGGGGGCAGCTCCAAGTCGAGTTCCATCTTCTCCTGAGCCATGTCTGGGGCCGTGGAGGAGGGGGCGGTGCTCAGTCAAAGACCTAGGACTGCCATTCCCCGCAGCCCGGGGCCGCCGCCGCCGCCGAGAATCTGTCAGCAAGCTCGCCCCTCTGCGCATGCGCGCCCCTTCGCGCAGGCGCACTGTGAAGCCTCGGCTCCAAGGCGCCTGTTTACTACGTCATAGTGGCGCCGGGGCCCTGGAGGGTGGGGCGGGGCGAGGGAGTGTCTCTGTTTTTTTTTTTTTTTATCTTCTTGCGCGCAAACTCGCCTCAGCTGTGGGGTTAGCTAAGTTTCCGCTTCCTGGAGTAGCAGCTCCCGGTTAAACTAGAGCTCTGGCCGGAGAGGTTCTTGACGTGCTGGGCCCGGAGTGAGGCTGCCTGAGAGCAGAACTGACTTGTTGGTGCAGAAAGAAGCCAAACTGACTTGTTGGTGCAGAAAGAAGCCAGCTACTGGTTGCTGAGCCCTAGATAGGCCTCAGTGGCAGTAGGAAAGTCAGAGCGGGGAGAGGAGAGAGGCGTGGGGTGGATGGGGAACTAAATGGCAGCCTAGAACAGTCTGGTCTGTGTTGCAAGGACAACAAAAACTGCAAAGGTGAAGGCTTGTAAGCGTGCATGCAATGGCTACCGAAAAAGTCACTGGCGCAGTTTTACTGGGAATAAAATGATTTGGACATCAGAGCCTACGGGTGAAAGATTAATTAGGTGAAAAGTATGTAGTCCAGAGAGGATGGTTCTTCACACTTGGAGTGTAGGAAAGAAAGGAGATGAGGTGGGGGGTAACGTTGATAACTAGATTGGAGGGGCCATCCGCATTTCTATTGCATTTGTTTTATTTAGCATCAGGACACATGTAAAATTATGTTGGTTCAATATGTGGAATTTAATGAAGGAAAGACCCGTAGGTCATTGCATTAAAAACACATGCATGCTTACACATGCAATCAGTACACACTCATTTAAAAAAAGGTTAAAATTAGAGGAGTAGAAACACAAATGTGAAATAATGGGAAGAAAGGGCCAAGTAGTCTCCAGTGCATTGCTGGTGTTCAAAAGGGACAGAACAAAATATCCAAGCCAAAATCAACAATGAAATCATGAGACCCAAACTTTAACAATCAAAACTTTAAATGGGCCTGTTATGCTGGCAGGCTGGTGGCATGGGAACACTGGTGGAGGGAGGTAGACATAGGTGGGGTGGTTGGTGGCATTGGTCCTGATTAGATTGTATTCATTGTTCTACGAAGGACAATTCAATGTCTATGAAGAAATTTGTTAATCAATGGTTTCAATAAAATATTTTAAAATAGGTAGATATTTATTAACTCTTTAACACTTACGCAAACATACTATGCCAGATTTTTCTAGTATTAGCTCTCATTATGAAGTCATTTACTTTTATTGTACGAAAATGAAATCAAAAGGGAAAACAAGTTTTCTAATGGTGGTAACCTATAGGTGGAGAGAGGGTGGTGTCATGGAACTCTGCAGTTAGAGAGGGCTAAGATATTTGATGAGAGAAGCAAGTCATGTTGACATCTGGGAAATGTCAATTCCAAGTATGAAGAAGAGCAGGTGTTAAGGCCCAAGAAAGATGAATTGGGTGAGTTAGCAGAAAAAAGGAAATGGGCTATGCACCTGAAGTTTATGGGGTATGAAGGGGCAATGGAATGGTACAGTTCAATCTAAGCAACATGTCACTGGGGAACTTTAAGCACTAGAGTAATGTTACATTGCTTATGTTTTAAATTTCAGTGGGGGTGTGTGTGTGTGTGGCTGGAACCGTAGTACAGAGGGTAGGAAGCTTGCCTTGTATGCAGCAGACCTGTGTTCAATCCCCAGCATCCCAAATGGTCCCCTGAGACCACTAGGATTGACCCCTGAGCATTTCTGGGTATGGCCTCCAAAATAATAATAATAATAATAACAATAATAAATTTCACTTTGGCTCTATGGAAAATAAAGCTGAAAGTGTTCAAGAATGGAGACAGGAAGATTGATTAATACTCTGAGAAAAATGGAGGCAGGAAATTACTGAACTAGGGCAATTACAGGTCTATCAGTGACTGTGGGGAAAGTAGGATATGTTTTGAAAGTACAACCAGTAATATTTGAGGATGAAGTAGGTTTAGATGATTTAAAAATAGTTCAAAGTCAGCTCATAGATGTTTTACTTAAACTTTTGTCTATTTACTAATTGGCAGGGAATGCATGTAAAATACAAATTAAGGTTTCACTCCATTTGTGTTAGAGAAGTCTATTAAACATTTGAGTGGTTATTTGACCTGAAAGAGCTTAGAATTCAGCCTAGTCCTTTTGTGGCAGAAGAAAAATAAGACTCAGAGAAGCTGACATAGCATCACAATTTGTTTAGTGGTTGGGAACTAACAGTGGATTCTAGTACAAAGGTGTTTAGTTCTTAGTCTGTGTTTATTTCCAGTCTATCCCAAAACAACTTATGATTTAAATGTAAAATGAAAATTTAAAAATACCTATATTAATGACGTTCACTAAATGACACCTTTAATTACAGAAACTGTTTATGTTTTCTAAGAACCAGAAATAATTCAAAGTGCTTCTCATGTATTAGTTTATTTAATTCTCACCACATCTCTCTGAGGTATTATTGCTGTCTCCATTTTGCAAGGAAACTTAAAGTTATGGATTAACTCTCCTAAGATAACAGTAAACAGCAGAAGATGGGCTTTCTGACTTCAGAGCTAATGTTGCCTTTGCAAAGTATAACAGACATTGTAAGACTGGGCAAAAGACCCTTAGCAGCTTTATGAATAGAATGCTACTGGAGTCAGGGTTGAAGGAAAGTGAGGACATGGCATATTATATGAGTGGCAGCATAATTATAAAGTGAATTTGATGATGCATGAAATAAATAATAGGAAAATAGGTAACAGGGATGAGGAAATTAAAGTAGGAGTGAGAGAACAACTTTGCCTGCTATCCAAAGTGCCTATATTTAATATATCAAGGTTTTGACAAGAGGGATAACATGGTAAGAGTTAAAGTCTACCAGTAGTCTTCAAACTATGGCCCGCAGGCCACATATTGTATTTGTTCCTATAGTGTCTTCACATCAAAATAAGATGTATGCAGTGTGCATAGGAATTTGTTCATAATTTTTGTTTTTACTATAGTCTGACCCTCCAATGGTCTGAGGGAAAGTGAACTGGGCCCCTGTTTAAAAAGTTTGAGGACCCCTGGTAGCCCATTGCAAGCATTATACTCAATGGGGGAAAACTAAAAACCTTTTCTCTAAGATCTGGCACAAGGCAAAGTTACTACTCTAACCACTTCAATAAATAGTGCTACAAGTACTTTCCATAGCAATTAGACCAGAAAAAGATATCAAGTAAAAGATATGCAGATAGGAAAGGAAGAAGTCAAATTCTCACTGCAGATGACATTATACTATATTGAGAAAATCCTAAAGAGACTCTAAAATGATTCTAAAAACAATAAACTTGTATAGTAAAGTGCCGCAAAATTAATACACAAAATCCATGCCTTTTCTATACACAAATAATGAAAAAGAAGATAAAGATATCATTTTAAAAAATACAATCACAATTGTTCCTCTGAAAATCAAGTACTTTGGAGTCAACTAAAGAGGTGAAGCACCTATTCAAAGAAGACTACAAATACTGCTTCAAGAAATAAAAGAGGGGAGCCAGGCAGTGGCGCTGGAGATAAGGTGCCTTTGCCTTGCCTGCGCTAGCCTAGGACGGACCACGGTTTGATCCCCCGGTTCCCATATGGTCCCCCAAGCCAGGAGTGACTTCTGAGCGCATAGCCAGGAGTAACCCCAGAGCGTCACCGGGTGTGGCCCAAAAACCAAAATAAAATAAAATAAAATAAAATAAAAAAAAGAGAACGGAAACATAGAACCTGTTCATGGAGTGGTAGGATTAACATAAAATGGCAATACTTCCCAAAGCAATGTATAGATTTAATGAAATCCCTATAAGAAGACACATGACTATTTTTTCCAAATAAGTGGATCAAACACAATTCCTGGAACCCTATGTGGTCCTGAACACCAACTGGAGTGAACCCTGAGCACAGAGCCAAGACTAAGCTTGAACACTGTCAACAGTGGCCCAAACAACAATGTAGATTTAAAAGGAAAAAAAAAACATAAAAAAAAAGAGTTATGAATTAGTACCTGTCAAGTTGACCAAGGATGTACAGTGCACTATATCCATGAAGAATAGTGAATGGACAGCAAAACATTTTCTAAGTATGTACTTCCTGGCAGGCACTTTAAACATCACATTGTCATATTTAATACAATAATCCTAAAAATTGGGTATCATTATGCTCATTTCATAGGACAACTGAGGATGGAAAAAATGTAACACACACTAAGATCTGGAACTATCTGAATCATGGTCTCATTTTCTAACATTCTTATTGCTGCATTTCCTATCAGAGAAGAAATTGGTGGCTACCAGATCCCTAGTATATGGAAGGAGAGAGAGAAGAGTTAGAAATGGTAGTTCAAATGTGATTAGATGAAAGAAAGGTATACCATTATCAAAATCAGAGGACAAAAAAAAGGTAGGTTCTATTCTTTTTAATTAATTATTTGATTGATTGGTTTTTGGACCACACCTGGCAATACACAGGGGTAACTCCTGGCTCTGTGCTCAGACTTGCTCCTGGTAAGCTTGGGCGACCACATAGGATGCCAGGAGTTGAACTGGGTCCGTCCTGGGTCAGCCACATGAAAGGAAAATGCCTTACCACTGTGCTATCTCTCCAGTCCCAACAGAAAAAAAAACAATACTAGGTATATAGAAGAGAACACTGAAGCAAAAAAGACAGTGCATTGCCTTGTAGACAGCCAATCTCAGTTCAAACCCTGGCACAACATATGGACCCCTGAACTATGCCAGTAGTGATTCTGAGACCACTGGATGTGATTCCAACCCAAATGAAAATAGCATTAATTATGAAAATTTGTGGTATTCATAATAGATTCTAATATGAATTTTTTTTTTGGTTTTTTTGTTTGTTTTTTGTTTTTTTTGGTTTTTGGGTCACACCCAGCAGTGCTCAGGAGTTACTCCTGGCTCCATGCTCAGAAATTGCTCCTGGCAGGCACGGGGACCATATGGGGCACCGGGATTCAAACCGATGACCTTTTGCATGAAAGGCAAGCGCCTTACCTCCATGCTATCTCCCGGGCCCCATCTAATATGAATGTTAAGGACAAAAATCAAACATCTATGTCTTACACTTGGTTCTCCCCTAAAATAAATATAAAAGACTAAAATCATTTCTCTTTTTCTACCAACAATTCCCCACCTATTCATTTTTTTAAAAAATATATTATAAAATCTTTATTTAAGCACCATTGTTACAAGGATTATTGTACTTGGGTTTCAGTCATAAACAAAATGCCCTCTTTCACCAGTTTGACATTCCTACCAACAATGTCCCCTCTCTTAAAGCAATTAAGAAGTGACCTAAATAGTTTCGTTAATTGGCAGTGCTTGGGGCTAAGGAGTTGCTTGGTATTTGCTCCTGGAGAACCTCCTGGGGACCATATGGTACAGATTGAGCCAGAGTTTTCTACATGCAAGGCAACTGCTTTACTCCTGTATTATCTTTCTGGAGCTTCTGCAGACAAAGTGAAGTCATTACAGTGAGTTATAGACTTACAAGTTAGATCCCTGCTGTCCCTCTGACTCCACCTCCAATCATTCTCAGTCACTGTTTTCCTCCTACTCCAAAAGCTTCTATTGTTCATCATCCCTCCACACTTGGTCCCTTATTCACTTGGGTAAGTCTTGTTCAGTGAAAGTTCACATAGCTCCATCCCATCAGGTGTCTGCATATTTGCTCTGAGAGTCTCTCCCCAAGTTTTTCTTAGAAAAAGCAACAGAGGTGAAAGAATTCAGGAGGTAAGGCTGACATAGGTTCAATCCCCAATAGCCTATATGATCCCTGGGTACCTCCAGGAGTGATTCCTGAGCATAGAGTCAGGCATAAACCCTCAGCATAGCCAGTTGTGGCTCTAAAGAACAAAAAAACAGCATCTCCTGGTAAGAGGTCTATATTCAATATCCCCTTCTCTTAAACTTTCCATACAGCATCATGCAATATATATTCATTCTTCTTGCTGCGTCTCCCACCCCCCCAGTTTCTTTCATAAGGGCAAGTATATAGGGTCAGAGCAGTAGTATAGAGGGTAGGGTGAGTGCCTTGCATGACCAACCCATATTTAATCTGCAGCACCCATAGGATAAGGGGAAAAATAACATTTTGTTTTTTGGTCCCCAGAGTAGAGGAGTGACCACAGAGGCAGGAGTAAACCCAAGCACTTCCAGGTGTGGTCCAAAGCCAGAAGTCAAAACAAAACAAAAATGTAAGAGCAAATACAGTGGTATTATAAAAAGCAATTATTGTGTATCAATAGGGTACTTCTCTTGCATGTGGCCAGCCAGAGTTCTAATTCCTGGTACCATAATGAGCTCCACCACGAGTGATCCCTAATGCAGCCAAGTGTAGCCCCACAAAACAAACCAAAAATAATAAATGGAACTGGAGAGATAGTACAATGGGTAGAGTGCTTACCTTGCATGCAGCTTAACTGGGTTCAATTTCCAACACCCATATGATCTCCAGAATATTACCAGGAATGATTTTTAAGTGGAGAGCCAGAAGTAACCCCTGAACATCACTGGATATATATGCCCTCAAAATAAATAAATACAAATTTAAAATAAAAAAGCAAAAGGTTATCTTGCCCCTTAGCCTATGCAACTGAAGAAAGCAGCAGTCCCTGATCAACCAGGCCTATACTCAATATTTCTTACTTTTAAACTTTACCCAAAGCACCATACAATATACACATATTTTTTGCTGCTTCTCTACATGAAGAGAGAATCCCTAAATCTTCATTATTTCTCAACCAGATGCTAAGACAAATGGTAAAATGAAAATACTTAGTGTTGAGGATTTTAAGCAGTATTGACTGTGTGGATACTTCTGTTTCAAGGGTCTAAAGAATAACTGAGCAGAACAGCATCCATAAGATGAAATTCATATTGTTTCAAATGAATAGCAGCAGAGACATAATATGGATGATATTTCTGAGTCAATTCACCCTTCTGGTATAAATTAAATACCACACTTAGTTTTCATGCTCACTAATAAGTCATAAAATCACATATATTTGATAAGTTTTGTTGTATAAGTATTATATTTTAAAAATCTAATACTTTCTTTTAAATATGGATAGATGAGCTGCAGCATTAATACAGAAAGGAGGGTGCTTTCCTTGCACATGAACAACCAGATTGGTCTTGCCTTTCAGCTTTGCGAGGAGTGCTCTCTGACCACAGACGGATCCAAAAACCAAAATAAATAAATAAATATGTTGAGGTAATTATTCTCAATTAAGCCCTTAACCAGCCAAAGAAAACATTCCTATTTAATCCACATAAAATATTAATATATGCATATATATCTAGAGGTAGAATGATATTTTTTTCAATATTTCAGGTAAGTAGCATCACCAATCTAAAGTTAAAACAACGGCAGAATAGTATGTTTTAAAGCATATTCATTTGATAATGCTAACAGTTAGAGAAAATCTCTGAAAGTACTAAAATATATAGGGGATCTTGGAACAATAATACAAAAGGTAAGATGCTTCCCTTTCACAAGGCCAACCTGGCTTCATTTTCTGGCACACATAGGATAATCAAGCCCCACCAGAGATGAGCATTGAGCATCATCAGGTACAGCTCCCAAACAAAAATTACAATAACAAAAAGAATACCCTAAGATTAAGTAATTATATTCTAAATATATGCCCTAGCATAAATAAGTGCTTGTGCCAACTAACAAGCATTTTCTTTCCATTATTATTTGTATTTTCTAATCAGAAACAACATAACATTACATTGTCAAATAGGTGAATAAATCATACAATGAAATTCTTTTTCAACATAATTGAGATACACTTCAAAAGTTAATGGAGAAAATAAATGATGAAAGAACATATACTGACTCCAAATATTTCAATATATGACAGAAGTCGAAATAGCAATTACTCTTAAGATGGCTGGGAAGGTCACAGGAAACAGCCCATATCCTAGTCTGTGTACAGAGGTGGATATATAAACAATTTTTAAACCAAATACTCCACATAAATATATTTTATAAAATTAAATCTCAGAATAGTATAGATAGAGCAAATTATAACTAAAAATTCAAAGGTAAATGGAGGAGGACAAATAGAATAAATGTATTTATCAGCTCGAAGAAGAGCATATTTTTTTAACTTAATCATGAATCTCACTCTAAACTGGAATGATGAGCTCCCACTTTTTCTGACACACAGCAATATCAGTGATAGCACATTTAGCTAGAGTTGGAAGGAGAAAGAAACATACTCACATGCCCTTGACTTATGTTTGGGACCCTAAACACGAAAATATTCCAGTAGTGATTTTCTTTACTAAGTGTCTCCCAGTGTTCTCAGAATGAGTAATTTCTAAGATTATATGAAAAAGGAAGTACAATTTATATCATAATCTTCAAATGCTGAATTAAAAATACTGTTAATTCTGTTCAACAAAATTCTGTGACACCTCCAAACATAAAATGAAACTGAATTCAAGTAGCAACAGACGCACTAAGCAGAAATTGTTACATCCAAGAAAAATGAGGATTATGTTGAAGGACACAATAATGGCCACAAAAAACGTTCACAGAGAGGAGAATATGATGTTGGAAAATGCTCTAATCGTTTCGTCTACAAAATTGAGTGCCAACTATATGCGAACAAAGTTTGGAGTACTTACCCTCTGAAGTTGCGAACAAAGTTTGGAGTACTTACCCTCTGAAGTTGCTTAATCTAATACTTTTAGATTTAAAAGCTAAAGCAATTAATAAGTAAAGCAGAAATCTACCGTAGGCCTTTGACTTCTCTCACTTTTCCATTTTGCTAGTAGCTGAAAGTCATTGAACATCGGTTTTCAGCTACCAGAAAAATAGTTGGTATGGGCCGGGTGGTGGCGCTAGAGGTAAGGTGCCTGCCTTGCCTGTGCTAGCCTAGGACGGACCGAGGTTCCATCCCTCATCTTCCCATATGGTCCCCCAAGCCAGGAGCGACTTCTGTGTGCATAGCCAGGAGTAACCCCTGAGCGTCACCGGGTGTGGCCCAAAAACCAAAAAAAAAAAAAAAAAAAAAAGTTGGTATGGAAGTCACTGATATGGAGGCATCATCCGTAAGAAGTAAAATAGAAGTGGCTTTGGCCTCCTAAAACCTTACAACCCAGACATTCAGCAAAGCTCAAGACAACAAATAAATGTGAGTTATAGTTACTTTGTTTAATTTTTCAAGGGAGAATTGCCAGCAAAGATATCAGAAATAGTTGCCTAGAACACCCTCTCTTTAACAATCTTTTCAAAAACAGTAACTATCTCAGTACTTGTTCTAATTTATTTTAAACATTTAAGGCATGTCAAGGCCAATATCCAAGGTTACATATTTGGTGTCTTTTTCCATCACTATATGATTCTTTCTTCCTATATGTCCCTCAAGGGATAAATGCATCTGGCAAGAAAGGATAAAGAGCTGAAGGCTTTAGAGATCATGTATAAAGTTTACATTAAAGTGAGATACTGCCGATTAGGTTCATTTATGCTTAAGTTTTGTTAGGTTTCTGGGAAACTTTTGTAAGTACACAGCAAGAATCAAACCTAGAGTCATACTGTTATACTTCTAGCAAGAATCAAACCTAGAGTCATACTGTTATACTTCTAGCATTAAGACCCACAGACAAATCTGTCCATTTCTTCAGGTGCCCTTTTTTTTTTCATTTGTCAAGAGGCGACACAACTATGTTATTTCATGGATAAAAAGGATGACTCCATTTTTAACAGCCTTTGCAAATATAAAGGCCCTGAGTAAACAGTTTCTCTACTAGAATACTCAGTTCTATGATCACAAAAAGCTTCTGTCCACTTTCTCCAGAGGGATGCCTTTGTTTCCTTGTTTTCAGTTTGATTCAGTGAAAGAAAATTTGCTCATCTTCCCTAAAAGATGAAATTTTCAATGGCTTACACTTTCAGTTGTTCAAAAAAATATGAATGGCAACCTTTATGTGTGATCAGACTGAGAGTTTCAGAGAAGGAAAAATGACCCCCCAAACCCCTCAAACCACATTTTTCCCCATCAGTTTAAGGAAAGATGAACTTCATGTGGGAAGAAAGGCCTCAGTACTTAGCAAGTGGCTGGATCTGTGAATATGACTTCCTGCAGCAAGCCATTTGCTAATCCCCAGCAACAGCGCTGACCTTCCATAGTGGTGCTTAACTTTTCAATTGGGACTAATCCCAGAGGCTTATTCTCATTTATTCGTTTGAAATCCTATTTTGCATTGCTGTTGTCATGCTACATTCCTTCTAGGCATCTCATTAACTGCACAGGGACACACAGTTGGTTGTGTCTGACAAACAAGCTGAAGACAGACAGTCTTAGGCAAAACAAGGGAGAAAAGGGAAGGAAAGAAGAGAAGGAAGGAAAAGAGAAAGGACATTTCAGTCCTTACCATTTCTCAAGAAGATACCTGTCTTTAGCTTATGTTGATGATACCTTGCAGGCCTCTTTTATTGGGGGGGGAATATTTTATTTGTTTGTTTTGGGCCACACCCATCTGTGCTTAGGGGTTACTCCTTGCTCTACACATAGGAAACACTGCTGGCAGGCTTGGAAAACCATATGGGATACCAAGGATCAAACCCACATTTGCCACATGCAAGGCAAATGCCAGACTCACTGTAAATTCTGCGCTTTTAGATCTCTTTTAAGGAGCAAGTTGAATATTTCAATGACATTTGGAGGTATTATTCCAAATCTGATGATTCATAAGCTATAGGTTTTAGGGGGGAATTCTTCTTTTGTTTTATGGATAATAACCGCACAATTAATAGTCATGTAATCTGTAAGACACTGAGGTTTAATTGTTCTTGGACTCATATCAATTACTGAATGCAACAGTAATTCAGCATCTGGAAGCCTTTGTCGCCTGCAGCGCCTCTTACTAATAGGAAATGAATGCTACCACCAATGGAGTCCAACTCTCTTAAAGTTTCCATTTATTAGTAAGTGGTTCAAATTGTTCTTCCTAGTTCTCCTTTTGAAAACTAAATGTCTAAGAAAACAGACTTCTTTGAGTCTTAAAATGAAGACATCTTTCATTACTGTTATCATCATTATAATCACCATACAAGAGTAGTTCATGTTTAATGAGATCAGATGTGCTGGGCACTGTTCTAAATACTATGGACATATTAACTCATTTCACTCAATATTAGCCCTTAGGAATATAATCCTCATTTTATGGAAGCAGGTCAAAAAGGAATAGAGAGTTTAAGAATATTACCTGAAGTGACAAAACCAGCTAAGTGGTGGAGGAATTGGAACCAGGGGTTTGTCTTTAGAAGCAGACACCTTAGTCATTATTGCTTACTGTTTACCATGAAATGCACTTGGATTCTTCAAAACTGAAGTTTATGGTTTCATTCAAAGATTGTTAATGAGTGGGACAATAGCACAGTAGGTAGGGCATATACCTTGCAAATGGCTAACCTGGGTTCAATTCCTGGCATCCCAAATGCCCCAAGCTTCCGAGAGTAATTTCTGAGCAAAGCTCAGAGTAATAGAGTAATTCAGAGTAACTCAAGTGCCACTGGATAGGATCCAAACCCCACCCCCAAACATAAAAAAGAATAACAACAAAAAACCGAGACTGTTGATGGAATTCCATGATTAGAGTCATTCTGCTTATAAGAAGGACAGATGAGATTTTAAAGAATCTGAATGGGCTTGGAGACATAAAACTGAGCACGAATAATGGCTTGGTTTTCCCCCAAATCAATCATAAAAGCAAACACAAAGATTAGAATAATAAACTATTAGATTTGCAAAGATTTATGCCTAAACACAGAACACAAGAGACAAACTTTCCACCCAGGAACCAAGACTCCTTACTGCAGTAGGTCCTTATAAAGGGAAGACAGGAATTGAAACAAAATGGGAGGCTTTGCTCAACACCCAGCACCAGCCACTGGAAATTCAAGCTGGAAAGTAAATCAAGGCAGGTTAGTATTCTTTATTGCCCATTATGGAAAGAAAGATTCTACATTGTGATTCAGAAACTGAGCTACCCTGTTCCACAGTGAATGAATTTGCAGGACAAGACAAAACCAAGGGAGTTCTGCTTCAGTCTCAAGTGTGGAACTTGTTCTGTAGAGAAACATTGAAGTAAATAAGAATTGGGTGACTGGGAGCTGTGGTGCTTTTGGATGAAGAGCTCCAATAGAAGCAGCAGGAGGGAGTATGCTGGGGAGGAAATATTGGGGAAGATGAATCCTAAATAAATGGAAAGAAACTGCAGGCAGCCAGGCAAACTGATTTGAAGACTGTGGCTAATTCACATTGAAAAAAACATTTTTTAGTTTCTAATCAGGTGCCAGCCAGTTAGGTGTTTTCACATAGTGTCTAAGGCAATTAAGCAATCAGAGGGGACATAATGGGTCATAGAAATGTTCTGAAGGACAGGACTATCTCAAACTTTCCTTTCTTCTGAAGTAGTAAACCATGGGAAAAGATGATGTGACTGTGAATATAATGTATAAATGTGTATATAAATGACATAAAAGCTGACTGAATCAAGGATATGGAATTGAGAGCATAGGTAATAAGACAACTATATATATATATATATATATATATATATATATATATAAACCTTAGCTTTTGATCAGTCAATTGTATTCTTTCCTTCAGTAATAATAGCTATAGGCACTGGAGTACAGTGGGTAGGGCACTTACTTTGCATGTGAACAGCCCAGCATCTCATATGATCCCCCAAGCATCATTAGGAATAATTCCTGAATGCAGAGCCAAGAGTAACCCTATGTATATCAGGTATGTCCCCCAAACAAAACAAAATAATAGCTATAGTTTTAAAGAGTTGCCTGTATTTAATCTACTTCATAAATGACAACACAAAGATTTTCACCATTCTTTAGGAAAAACAAAAAGAAAATTCAATGAATGCTATTGCTTCTATAATACATGCTAACCTGGCAGCCAGATACAGAATCACATAGCTGCAAAATCCCTCCAGCATGAGTGACAGTAAAAGTTAATCCCATTTTTCCTACTTGATTAACTCTTCAAACTGTGTGACATTTAAAGGTCCAATTAATTTTAATGATGTCTCAAAGTACACACAGATTTCCCTCAGCTAAAAAGAATTCTGCATATAACACAGAACTCAGGAGAAAGAATGAAAGGAGGAAGGTGAAGGCAAAGGTCGGGTTCCCACAAATAGGGTCTTCTCTTATCTTTTGATTTCTAAAACAATTTTAATTTTAAAAATAATATGAAACTAATTTCAGAAAACACTAAGGTGCTGAAATGCTCAGGTCTCAGGTATAAAACAAGTCTCCAGGATGAGAGCTCTAGGACCTTCTCAGGATAGGTGTAGTCCAAATCCCTATCCTGCCAAAGCCCAGATAGTCCCTCCACACTGGCTCAGCTTCACAACTAATCTCTGAAGAGACACAAATCCAATAACTCTTCCCATTTTCATATCTCCTGGAGCACCACACTGTATGATAACTCCAAATTTCACAATACTGACAGCCCTCTAAGAATATACAGAAAATAAAATGGGCTGGTTGCACTGAAGACCACTTAGCTCACTGAGGGAAAACAATACACAGCAAGCTCAACCAGGACCTACAAATTCAGTCAATTCTCGGACAATGACTTTAATGACTTCATTGTGAGATAAAACAAGTTTCAAAAATTTTCTTTTACTAAACTGTTTTTTGATAATTCTGTTTGCCATTTTATTACAAGAAGCAATATAAAATAAAATATTTTGTGCATTCCATTGGGACAGCCTTTGGGGGTGGCGAGAAATAGGAGACATTAGTGGAGGAAAGGTCACAGTGGTGATGGGAC
Organism: Crocidura indochinensis; assembly: GCA_004027635.1. NCBI lineage: Eukaryota > Metazoa > Chordata > Mammalia > Eulipotyphla > Soricidae > Crocidura > Crocidura indochinensis. Next base: position 6,961 of record PVKC010010511.1, on the reverse strand, counting down.
TGGTGTTAGAACATTAAAAGGACTGAAACAGCAACAAGAAAAATAAGATGGGAGTAATCAAAATGTATTATTGAGTATCAACAGGATGTTAATTGAATGAAGTAAATGTGCTAAAATTTTTTTAAATGCTTCCATTTCTTTTTGTGACGAAATGACCAATTAACTCCCACACCACTCTTACAACAAAATGCCCAGCTAGTTTATCCAGTAGTTCTCTCTTCAGTATATCATCAAAAGCAGAGTCCTCAACCAAAAACCTTCCAAGGGCAGGGAGATGGGGAAAGAGTTGCAAGAAAAAGAGAATTTGCACTTAACAGACTAGAAATCTGTAAAGGTGGTGTAGCCATCAATGGTGGCCGATCTCCCTGTCAATTTCTGCCAGCTGTGCCATTGCAGGGAAAGGTTATATTACCAACTATTGGATCCTGAGAGGTTCATTGTACACTTGCAATTTATATCCATTAAATATTTTATAAACTAAAAAGTTGGGGCTGAAAAGGTAATGCAGTGGGTAGGGTGTATATTATGGGGTCTATTTATATATTTTAAGTTATTTATAATATATATATATATTTTTTTGGTTTTTGGGCCACACCCAGTGATGCTCAGGGGTTACTCCTGGCTATTTGCTCAGAAGTCGCTCCTGGCAGGCACGGGGGACCATATGGGAACCGGGGGATCGAACCGTGGTCCGTCCTAGGCTAGCGCAGGCAAGGCAGCAGGCACCTTACCTCCTGCGCCACCTCCCGGCTCCCTATTTATAATCTATATTTTATAAATTACATATGATATATACTTTAGAGTATTTTATTGTAGGCTTTCATTGATATGCAGTATGTGTGTGCACTGCACATATTCACATGTGTATGCACACAAACGTAGTGAAGCTCTGGTGTGAAGATCATTGTGGCATCTTAAAAAGCTTAGAAGACAGCTTTTTTTGTTTGTTTGTTTTTTGGTTTTTGGGTCATACCCAGCAGTACTCAGGGGTTACTCCTGGCTCTACACTCAGAAATCGCCCCTGGCCTGCTCGGGGGACCATATGGGATGTCAGGATTCGAACCAACTTCCTTCCGCATGCAAGGTAAACCGCCTTACCGCTGTGCTATCTCTCCAGCCCAGAAGACTGCCTTTTGCTCTGTGCTTAGAAAAATTTTAAATAGTAATATAAATCTGTATTTATATAAGGTAGTCCGGTTTATACACACCGTTCCAGTTTAGGCCCCATTCAATAAATTATATGGTCACCATACTTAATAGCAAACCTCATAACAGTGGAAGAACTTACTGAAGTCATCTGGGCCTTGCAATTTGAATCCAGAGAATGCCTTCTGACAACTTCTTTTTGTTTTGAGGAATACCCAACAGTATTCAGTGATTACTTTTGACTCTGCAGTCAGGGATCATTCCTGGCAGTTCTTGGGGGACCCCATGGGGGTATAAAGGTTAAAGCCATGGTCAGCTGCATGAAAGTTAAACAGCCTCTCTTTTGTATAATCTAGCTGGATCCTTGATAACTTGTATATTTCTTCCATGATGTATGACTTAGTTTTCAATAATGGGAGAGTTAATGTAAAATGTCCTAGAAGTACTTGATTTCTTTTCATAGAATTTTACTTAGTACCTTACGGCATTTGTGGTATTTCTCATTTTAAGGTATTACATTTTGTTAATATTTAGTTACTCTGGCAATAAGATATTTTTTCTTGTACAGAATTTTAAAAATAGATGTATAAAAAGAAAGTTAGGGGCCTGGGAGATAGCATGGAGGTAAGGCGGTTGCCTTTCATGCAAAAGGTCATCGGTTCGAATCCCGGTGCCCCATATGGTCCCCCGTGCCTGCCAGGAGCAATTTCTGAGCATGGAGCCAGGAGTAACCCCTGAGCACTGCCGGGTGTGACCCAAAAACCAAAAAAAAAAAAGAAAGTTAAACTAGTGGTAGGAAAGGGTGGGAACTTAGAACATTTGTGGTAAAAGGAAGTAGACTCTAATAGAATTTGAGATGTTGGAATGCTGTATGTATGAAATTCTACTATGAACAGTACTGCAAAACAAGTAAAAGAAGAGAAAGATGGAAAATGTTGTAAATTACCTGTATTCTCATCACCCAAAAATACTATTAACACTGTTTTGTAAAATCTTCTTGACTTGGACTGGAAAGAAAGCTTACCGATATGTGTGTACACTTCACATACAAGAAGCCTCCAAGCACATTGAGTTACCTCTGTACTGCGGTGTGGTCCCAAAACAAAACAAGATTTTATTCTCTTATCTATCTACATATTAATTTTCTTAACTCACTACAATGTTTATTATTCCACTCCATATTATATAATGCAATAATTTTGCCATATCAATAAATAAAGACTTATAGTCACAATCTTGATAACATGACTATTTGATAATCTATCTTACTACCATTCTCAGAGTACTAATAAGTAGATAGAAAGCTTGGTTAATCTTTTTAGCTATGTATAACAATGTCTCATTCAAAACTACTTAACAAACATCTTAATAGGCTCCTGAGTTTATACTTAGAGGCAAAGTCATTAAAAGTGGAAGTGAAAAGTCAAAAGCATTTTATTTTTAATTTGTTGTAATTACTTTAAGCACTGTTTACAAAATCATTCATAATTGAACAATTGTTATAGAATGCACACCACCTTTCATCAGTGTACTTTTTCTACTACCAATGTCCCCAGTTTTCCTCCTCAGTATGCCCCACTTTCACCATACTGTAAAATGCCCCAGGAGCAGGCATTTTACTGCTCTCTCGCTCTCTCTCTCTCTCTCACACTCTCTCTCACTCTCTCTCCCTTTTGACACTGTGGTTGCATTATTGTTAATGAAGGGGTACCATGCATATTACTTTATCCCCTTTTAGTACCAAGTTCTTTTCCAGATGAAATGCATTTTAAAACAATATTTTTGTTACTGGAGAAGTGATCTATTGAATTATTTCTACCAAATTGCAATTAATAATATATTTGCATTTCAGCTTATTTTCCTAAACATGTATGGTTATATGAGTAGGCTAAGAAAATTGTTGGTTCTCTTGTATTGACTGAGCTTTGAGGATGTTAAATGTCTGGGAGACAAAAGTGCTATGGCCCACCTGCCCAGACATAGGTGATATATATTTGAATAGTTTTGGGATTAAGGGCAGACAGATATTATAAATGGCAACTTTCTGGCATAGGGGCTTGAGGAGAAGGCAGCAGCACAGTTAAAGAGTCTGGGGTCTCACATTGGTAGAGTCAATAACAATTAAATCATGAGACCCAAACTTTAACAGCCAAACTTAATGATACCTGTTATAATGGAAGACTGGGGCAGGGGGCAGGTATAGGATGGACTGTGGGAGCATAGGTGAAAGGATGTTGACACTGGGGTGGAACTGGTGCTGAAACATTGTATGTCTAAAAATAAGAATAACTGTAAATCATGATGCTTTAAATAAAAATATTTAATATAAAAATAAGCTTGAGTACACACAAAAACCCTGTAATGTACAAAAGAAATACTTGCTACAGTCTTACATATCAAATCAACACAGCTACTACCAATGTATAAATAATTCTACTAAAACCTCTCTTATCCATTTCTTTTATTTGTTTACTTACTTACTTATTAATTTAGACACAGTGATTACAAAGTTGTTCATCATTGAGTTTCAGTCTTAGAATGTATACCACCTTCACCAATGATCATTTCCCACCACCAATATTCCTGGTTTCTCCCCCAACCCACCAACTTCTCTGGGCAGGTATTTTGCTCCTCTCTCTCTCTCTCTCTCTCTCTCTCTCTCTCTCTCTGATACTGTGGTTTTTGTACTACTATTAATGAAGGAATACCGTGCAGATCACTTACCTGCATCCAACACTCATTTTCTGTCCCAAGTGATCAGTTCCAACTATCACTGTCATAGTGGTCCCTTTTCTGCCCTAATTGCACTGCTCCACTATTTTTGGCAAGCTTCCCATAACGAACTGGTTTTCTTGGCTCTCCTTTCTATTGTCTCTGGAAATTATCACCACACTATCTTTTATTTTCTTATATACCATAAATGAATAAGATTATTTTATGTCTATTCCTTCCCCTCTGAATAATTTCCCTCAGCATAATAATTTTTTTTTTTTTTTGGTTTTTGGGCCACACCCGGCAGTGCTCAGGGGTTACTCCTGGCTGTCTGCTCAGAAATAGCTCCTGGCAGGCACGGGGGACCATATGGGACACCGGGATTCGAACCAACCACCTTTGGTCCTGGATCAGCTGCTTGCAAGGCAAACACCGCTGTCCTATCTCTCCGGGCCCAGCATAATAATTTTTATATCCATCATGTATAAGTCAATGTCATGACATCATTTTTCCTAACATCTGCATAGTATTGCATTATGTAGATGTACCACAGTTTTTTTAGCCACTCTTTTTTTGTTGGGCACCTGGATTGTTTCCAGATTCTGGCTATTGTAAATGGTGCTGCAATGAAAATAGGAGTGCAGAGTGCATTTTTGTATTGTGTTTATGTGTTGCTTGTGTATATTCCTAGGAGAGACATTGCTGGATCACATGAGAGCTCAGTTTCTAGTATTTTAAGTTATCTCCATATTGTTTTCCAGAAAGGCTGGACTAGTTGGCATTCCCACCAGCAGTGAATGAGAGTCTCTTTCTCCTTGCATCCATGCCAGCAAGGACTTTTCTTCCTGCTGTTTGTTAGCTAGTTATCTGGCAAGTCTTAGTTCACTTCTTTTTCCATGAGAAAGGAGACTAATGCATAGTTGTTTGGAACTCAATTACCACATTATGTAATCTTGTGTTGCACAGCATTATTTTATAAAAGGTATTTTGTGAGTAAAAATATAATTCAGTAAGAAAATTTGAGAAATTTTTAATCTTTGCTCTTATAAACAACACAGTAATGAAAAATCAATCTCTTTGTATTTTTTTCCAATAGTTTGGTGATTTGCCCAGGCAATATCCTAAGAAATGGAACAGTTAGATAAGAGGGTAAGTACTTCAAGGTTTCTGATGAACATTCCCCTCCACACTTCAAAAGTCAACAATTTACATTCTGAGTAGAGTCTATGGGTACTTCTGTCCACATCTATCCATTCAACTATGGTATCAGTCTTCAGAAATATAGCCTTAAACTTTAAAACAAAAAAACAAAAAACTAAAAAACATGTCTTTCTTTCAGCATTTTTAAAGTTATTAATAAATTGGGCTTTTTTCTGTGTTTTTTGGCCCTTTACAGTACGTTAGTAAATCACTTTATATGAACATTATCTAAAAATAAAATTGCCATAATAAATGTTACTTGTTTTTGAAAATATAGAACCCAGACGGCTGGAAAATTTATAAAAAAAAAAAAAAAAAGAAAACATTCCTTGCATTTTTAGAAATAGTTGTGAGGCTTCAACTGAAATTTCCCTTTACATTTATTCCATTAATGGAGAACCACCACTTTCTTTATATATATTAATAGAAATATGTTCCAGAAGATCCCCAGAAAATGTTTTGTTGCTACAGCAATTCAGTATAGCACAATTACATGCCCAACTTCTTGATACAGTATAAGCATTTTAATAAATATTTCATTCAATCCTGTTGTTTCTACATACTCCTGAAACAGATGGCTAAAGCAATATTGGAGGCAAGTGCTGCTTCATCGTAATACCAACATCTGGAATATCTGAAGCATAAAAAATTAAGGGTGTAATCTTATTCACTTTCATTTTTTTTCAGAGCTTTCATCTTTAAATAAGCACTCATTAGAAACAACTGTGACTGATTTCCTTTAGAGAAAAAACACAGGGACTGGTTACTTGTTTCTTCTCTTTTTTATTTCTTTTTGAGAAAAACAGGAACCAATGATCTGCAAGTGAATTCAAGATAATGAGCAGAAATTAGTGCTCTCCATCAAGCATTCTTATTTAAATGTTTAAAAACAATATTCAGAATACTTAATTTAAAAAATAGCAAAGTTGGGGCCGGAGTGGTGGCACAATGGTAGGGCATTTGCCTTATACATGGCTGACCTAGGATGGACCTCGGTTCCATCCCCCCATGTCCCATATTATATATATATAAAATATATATTATATATAGCATATAAAAATATATATAGTATTAAAATATTAAAATGTAGCATATAAAATCCAGTAAATTAAATTCAAATTCTAAATCCCTGGATAAAAGAATGCTTGTTAAAAAAACTAGAGACACTCAATAGACAAGTCTTATCCTCATAATTCATTCTTTGAACTACTAGTCAACAAATACAATGGATTTCAAAACCTAGAATAAGAGACAAATAAAACAACAACTCTTAACTTATTTTCTAATGTAATAAAATACGATGACACAGAAATGGGAAGACACATTTTCACTAATAAATTGTGAATTTATCTACAGCAAATGGGCTTTGAAATAATCCACCATTTAAAGGACTGAGAGACAATATAAGGGTTAAGGCCTTTTACTGAGCTTACCTTGGGCTGAACTTTGCCTAATGGACTACTGAAAACCTCCAGGAATAATTCCTTAGCACAGAGCCAGATGTAAACCCTGAGTACCTCCAGGTGTGTCCCTCCCTTCCCATTAAAAATCCAAACAATAACCTACCAGTAAGCTTCTGAATGCAATTTAAAATGATCATGATGCATAACTAATCTTAGAAGTGATACCAAGCCTATGAAATTCACAGGTACAGGGGTCTTTAAGTTGAAAATTCTGGGGCTACCTTGGAAGGGGAGCAGACTGAGTTCCCACCCTGCTGAAGCCCTGGAAGCTGTATACACCTGCAGCTGCCTCCACTACATAGAGTCCATTATCACTGCTTCACAACCAAGAGATGTCAAGCTGAAAACACTCCCAGGTTTTCACTGGTCTTCAGTTGAATTAAGGGCTCTTCCCTGAGTGGGAGAAGACAGCCTCCATCTACCTCCGCTCTCATACTGCC
>PVKC010010510.1:0-25660 GCA_004027635.1 Crocidura indochinensis | reverse complement strand
CTTTCTTTCTTTCTCTCTCTTTCTTTCTTTCTTTCTTTCTTTCTTTCTTTCTTTCTTTCTTTCTTTCTTTCTTTCTTTCTTTCTTTCTTTCTTTCTTTCTTTCTTTCTTTCTTTCTTTCTTTCTTTCTTTCTTTCTTTCTTTCTTTCTTTCTTTCTTTCTTTCTTTCTTTCTTTCTTTCTTTCTTTCTTTCTTTCTTTCCACACCCAGTGATGCTCAGGGGTTACTGGGACCATATGGGATGCCAGGGATCAAACTGAGGTCTGTCCTGGGTCAGCAAACACCTTACCACTGAGCCATCACTCTGGCCCCTGAAACAGATTTCTTTTTGTACCTTCACTACATAGCCCAATGAGCACTATACAGAAGTAGCCCTCAAGCACATCCAGACATGACACACATGGCCCAACTTCCATACAAAAACAACCAAAAAACCCTACCTGACTCAACTTTAGTGGTAGATGGTAATCTTCTGTTCACTATGGAAGAAATCTTGTGATTTGAAATGGTCAGGTATGGTTGGGAATCCAAGATGATTAGAGGCTATGGATCACAGAAAATAAACTACTCTGGTTTGATAACCCTCAACCCCCAAATATATGTATCCTATATCCTGTATATGTGACACAATGATCTGGCTTCATTTTAGATAAATTCTTGGCTCACAATTACTCATTCTAAAAATAGTAGCTAAGATACAGTGATCGTTTATGATGGTCTAGGGCTTTTTAAATAGGGGCCCAGTTCACTGTCCCTCAACCATTGGAGGGCCAGACTATAGTAAAAAACAAAAATTATGAACAAATTCCTATGCACACTGCATACATCTTATTTTGATGTGAAGAAACAAAACAGGAACAAATACAATAAATGGCCCACGGGCCGTAGTTTGAGGACCACTGGTCTAGGCAATTTTGAGAAGTAAAACATTTTTTATTTAAGAAACCATGGTTTGCAAAGTTATTAATAGTTGAATTTAGGCATATAATATTTCAACATCAATCCCAGCATCACTGTCAACTCCATTACTTTCATATTCCATTATCCCCAACGTCCCAACCAACCTCTCCCACTTTCTTCCTGCCTCCTTGGCAGAAACATTGAAGTTTGGTGGTTGTAACTTAAAGTTCATGTTTACAGTGTTGTTGAGCCTGTGCTTTTGATATATATCTATACCACTTTCCTACATCCCTAATATAACTGAAGTCTAGACCTCTGTTACCCTATTACTTCCCTTTCCCATCTTCTTCCTTCTCATCTTGATTTCTTTTCTTCTCTGTCTTTTTCCTGCCTAGGTGCTTGGGTCAAGTATTATCTAGGCATCCCTCCCTTGCTACATTTTATTTCCTAAAACAATTATTTTGTATACAGTAGATAAATGAGAACATCTTGCATTTGTCTTTCTTCTTCTGACTTACTTTATTCTACACAATATCTTCCAATTCCAACTAGGAATGACTTCATCATTTCTTGAAGTTGCATACTATTCCAATAATCTATAGTTGGACACCTAGGTTGATTCTGTATCTTTCTTTTACTTTATTATTATTTCTTTTTTTTGGTTTTTGGGCCACACCTATTGATGCTCAGGGGTTATTTCTGTCTATGTGCTCAGAAATAGCTCCTGGCTTGGGACTATTGGGGATCAAACCGTGGTCTGTCCTAGGTTAGCATGTGCAAGGCAGATGCTCTACCACTTGTACCACTGCTCTGATTCCATATTTTAGCTACTGTACACACTACAACAATGAATAATGGTCTGCATATACATTTTTTGAATGAATGTTTTTAAGTCCTGGGGATAGATGCCCCAAAGCAAAATTTCAATTCTAAGTTTACTGGCGACTCTCCATACCATTTTACATAGGAGTTGAACTAGACAACATTCCCACCAGCACAGATTGTTTGGTCAAGGCATTTTTCTAAGGCATACATTTATCCCTCATATAATCCTCTCATGTAAGCACTCTCATTCTTATTTTTCTCTCAAAGAACGGATACCTGGATTGAGGGTAAGGTATCTTTCCAAATCCACAGGGTCAAAATGACGATTTGAACTATATTCTGATGGTGGATACCAATCTCTTTCTATACCATTCTCTTTAGCCTGTTGACCTCTTCTCCCACTGAAAAAAACCTGTATTTTATGTGCCATCAAACCAAAAGATTTGCTCTTTCACTTATATTTAATCTCACTTCCCCTGTCTTCTTCGCTTATTCCATTCTCTTTGTCTGGGTTACCCTCTGCCCACTTTCCCCAGTGCACCTTCACCTTGAATCCTCTCCAGTCTCCATGTCTATAAGGGATCTATATTCTACTTATTTTGTAGAATATATTTCTTTTTTACTTTATTTTATGGCTACTTATTTTGTTTTTGGGTCACATACGGCAATCTATGGGGGTAACTCCTGTCTCTTACTTAGAAATTACTTCTGATGGTATTCAGGAACCCTATGGAATGCCAGGAATCGAGGATCAAATCCAGGTTGGCTGCATGGAAAGCAAGCACCCTACCAGCTGTACTATCAATCTCTCCAGCTCCAATTCAGCCCATTGTTTTGTACTTATATTGCTATCTTTCTGGTGTCTCAGTATAATATAGTTGTAATCATATACTGTTTGAGACTTGCCTTGAGATTTGAGTTTGCATCTCCAGTACACCTTTTCTTGCACAAGGATGAGTGGACAGAAGATCTTTGCATGCATTGGGCTATCTTTGAAGCAGAGTTCAATGAAAGGAATACCTTGCTTAGGAGCTGATCTTGATCTGCCTGAGAACCTAAGGTCAGCACTAAAGGAGATTCTGGAAGGGACTTTCATTTCAGCCTTCGACTTACACATGGAAATTCAGTGCAAGGATTCTAGAAAAGCACTCAAGTACCTAATATCCTTATGACTTTCTGTTCAAAAGACTGAATAACTTGCTTCTTGGAGGCAAACCCTTGCTTGCTTCCCAGGTAATGGATATTTATTTTAATGATTATTTATTCTGAAGAACCCTTTATCTCCCACCAACTAGTGATATCCTAAGAAAGTGCCTGAACTTGGGGCCAGAGAGATAGCACAAGTGTGGGGCATTTGCCTTATATGCAACTGAACCAGGATGGACAGTGGTTCGAATCCCAGCATCCCATTTGGTCCCATGCCTGCCAGGAGTGACTTCTGGGCACAGAGCGGGAGTAATCCATGAACACTGCAGGGTGTGACTCCAAAAAACAAATAAACAAATAAAAAGTGTCAGATCTCCTTCCCACAGATTATATCCTAGAGTATCTCTCCAGTGAGTCCTAGAGTTCCATGAGTAAATTAAGAATGAGTGGTTCAGGTAACCCCACGAGATGATAAGTGCCTAGTTGGCATTCAGGTAATAGGAAGGCCTAATAAACAGAAGGCATTTTATTCCTTGAAGGCATAAGACTGATCATTGCTCAGGCTCTAGTAGTGACTTGCATAAAGACTACACATGTTTCTTGGGGACCACATAGTTTTTATTTTATTTTGAATATGAGCAGATCTCTCCTTACTGCCTGCTTTCCTAGGGCCCCGGGTCCCCCTCTCCTCACTATCTATTTTTCTACATGGTTCTAGAATAACTTCAAGATCTCTTAGTGAACATTTAAGCCAAATGTGTTCAGACTTCCCACTGTGGTGCCTTCCTTTCAGAAAGGGGATGGGAGACAGAAACACTAGAATCCTGTCTAGGATAATGGTAGCCCTAAGAAGTTTAGTCCTCCTGTAATTCTCTCTGGTTTCTTTCACATCTTAGATTAAAAGTTCCCCTTTACTTGCCAGAAGAAGAGAGATATTTTCTGTGTAGCCTAAGAATTTTTTGGGGGGATCAGAAATCAGATTAAAGGGACTTTATTTCATTTGGGGGTGGCACACCTACCTATGCTTAGAACTTTCTCCTGGCTCTTTGCTCAGAGCATTATAGAAGTGCCAGGGATCAAACTTGGGTCAACATCCTACCCACTGTACAATTTCTTGGCCCCTTAAATGGTCTTTAAAGTCTTTTTAGGAAGGACCCTGCCCTTTGGACTCAGGAGTGCTTTTAGGCAGTGGAAGTCATTGAACCAGAGTAAGGCCTGGGGCAATGTTTTGGTGCCACCAAGTGTCAGCCCTGTGCCCTTAAACAGGCAATTGCCTCATTTGGAATTCATGTCTGCATTGAAGAAAGAAGAGGTTGAATTCTCTATCTATCTATCTATCTATCTATCTATCTATCTATCTATCTATCTATCTATGTCTATATATGCCTTATGTATTTGCCTTTCCCTGTTCCTGTGTTCTATTGTGTTCATGTAGTTTTGAGTCCAGGGGAAATACAATGGTTAAATTGAAAATAGATTTTTCAAAGCCATCATTTATTTCCACCCCCACTCCCCACCTCCCATAAAACTCAATTTAAGTTTTCTAATCACCTCCTACATGTTACATTCTTCAGAATTCTGGAATTGGTTTTCAGGCCTGAGGGCCTGAAGCCAGTTTTAGAATTTTATTTTTCAATTTGGAATTAACTTATTTTAGATGTTGGATGCTGAAAGAAAAGTCTCTAGTAGGTCTAACATCCATCTTTTCTCTTATTCTGGATGACAATAAAGAGAGGAAACTGTTTCTAAATGAGACTAATATCTTAATACAAATATCATATACATGTTCATCTCTCTCAGCACATTAATTAATTAATATAGAGGAAAAAAGGGTAAACACAACTGCAGTTTATTTATTACATAACACCAGTTAGAGATATGAACAATCTCCATGCAAATAACAGCTTTCATTATGCAAACAATATGCCTTTTAAATGAAGGGGTAACATGAGCTGGGAGTCAGTGATTCTTTGTTTATTTACATGCTTGAATACACTCCTAGATTATAAATCTGAAGGATGTAAAATAGTTCAGTTGCTGGTATGAGTTGCCACTGGTCTATGGATGCCTTCAATAAATTCTTTCTTTTTGTCTTGTGGCCACACCTAGCAGTGCTCTGGGATTACTCCTGGCTGACTCAGGAGACATATGGGATTCTGGGGATTGGACATGGGTCATGTTGGTATGTAAGGTAAATGCCCTACCTGCTGTACTATTGTTGGTCCCCTTTAGTAATTCCCTTCTGTTGCTAGTTTAAACTGTATGGATGGCTATTACTTCATTTATATCTAAACACACTAACAAACCTATAACAAATGAGTGGGGCAAAGAAACATTTAAACAGTGTGTTTATGATTCCTTAACTATTTGATAACAACACTTTTATTCACTGGAAAATAACAAATGTGCACATATTTACAAAAGTTATTTCTAGGAAGAGATGATACATTTTAGGATTACAAAAGAAAAAAGGGTAGCTGAATTATTTTGACTGATACAACAGTATAATCTACTTTGAAAGGATTTTCTTATTCGAGTTAGATAATATGCAAAGTTACTATAAGATTTATAAAAGTGCAGATAATCTCAAGAACTTGCTTGATTTTAGAATGCATTGTGCAATTTTGTAAAAACCAGAATTTATAAGCTTAAGTTTATATTAAAGTGACTTTATGTCTTCTAAGAGTACAAAGTTTGGGTTTAGTGTGAGACCACTTCATAATGACAGTAAAAAATGTTGACTGAATGTCACTGCTGGATAAACAAACCAAAAAACCCAAAAAAAATTGAAAAATATTCATATAAGTGAACAACTAAAATAATCCCTTCCATATAGAAAAATAGGAGAAAGTAAAATAGGGTCATTTGAGTCAATTGCAAACCAAGTAACAATATACAGTCTTTAAAACTAACCAGGAAGAATTAGGACAAGGACATAAAGTCATCAAGTATGCTATAATACAAATTTATGCAGTCTTAGGGGTATGATACTTGATGACAAGTAGAAAAAACTTTTAAAACGTCTAAGATGGGGGCCGGAGAGATAGCATGGAGGTAAGGTGTTTGCCTTTCATGCAGAAGGTCATCGGTTCAAATCCTGGCGTCCCATATGGTCCCCCGTGCTTGCCAGGAGCAATTTCTGAGCATGGAGCCAGGAATAACCCCTGACCACTGCCGGGCGTGACCCAAAAACCAAAAACCAAACCAAACCAAACCAAAACAAAGCCAAAAAAAAAAAAAAAACAAAAAAAACCTCTAAGACCATAAAGAAGCTGAGTGAAATGTTGAGGGTGATTCTTCTTCTTCTTCTTCTTTTTTTTTTTTTTTGGTTGTTTTTGGGCCACATCTGGTGATGCCCAGGGGTTACTCCTGGCTATGTGCTCAGAAATCACTGACCCGGTGACACTCAGGGGTTACTTCTGGCTATGTGCTCAGAAATGGCTATTGGCTTGGGGGACCATATGGGACGCTGGGGGATTGAACCGCATTCCGTCCTAGGCTAGCACTGGCAAGGCAGGCGCCTTATTGCTCCACACCACCGCTCTAACCCCTGATTCTTCTTATAACTACCCATCTCAGATTCCTTTATGTCTCGGGGTAGGTAAGTTGCACTATGCAAGGTCATAGGCTTTCGAGGCCCAAAAATGAAGACAAAAAAGGCAAGCATTTCTTTACAATAGTTTCTCTACCATTAGCCACAGTGGATAAGGTTTCTTTTGTTCAAACAAAACTGTTCATATCTCATGTATGTTTGAAAAGCACTTGCATGAACTGTGGCTTCAGCAAGTTCTCTCCCAAAGGTAAGTAAATTTGGTAGAAAGATGTGTAGACCAATCCAAGTCAATGAAATAAAATTGGGATACAGAGGGAGTATACATCCAGTTCTCATGAGTCTTAGAGTTAGGACTAGAACTCATTTCTTTGTATTCCAAATAGAGCTCATTTTGTGAAAGAGGATGTGCTCTAGAAAGGAGAATCCAGGCCTCAGCAAAAGGGCCACAGAGATTAGATTCATTGACAATGGAAACCTCCTCACTTTTTCCTGTCCCCTTTCTTCCAGACAAGCGAGTTCCTGAAATCCTTTAGGTGTTGGGAATTTCTTGTGTTCTTCAGTACAAAATTGGATGACTTTACCCAAAAGAATGACGAGCTTTCAAGCATCAATGAAAGGTGACTTTTTTTCTCCTGGAAATTACAATAGTATAGTACAGTATGGATAACTAATGACTTGGTTATGAGAAAAGTTCTTCCCCTGCAGCCTGAATGCCCTAGGGAGGTAGTAGAGTTAGATGGGAAAACTCAGTGTACTAATAGAAACGCTCCTCCAACGAGGCTGTAACATCTTACTCTGATCAATTTTATCTTTATAATTCCATTATATCTGTGTTTTGTTCTTTAGTCTTTTGGCATTCTTGTACTGATGACAGTGATTGAGAGAAGTTGGTAGAAGTCCAGGCAACCATTTGAGACTGTTAGACTGGATGAAGCTATGACTGGATGTAGTTGACTCAAAAAGCTTCATTTTGTCTGTTATCGAAATAATTTTGCCTATAGAAGGTCATCAGTAGTTGCAAGTCCCTATGGTTCTTGTCCTAATTTCACTCTGTGGCTGCACACAGTAGGTGTCCAGTTGATACCAGATGTTATTGTATCTAACCCCATTGGTGTGGTTGTATATAGGGAAGTATCACCCCCACCCCTATCTTCTGCATAACCTTGCCTGATGGTAAGACCTGCCCATTTCTGGAAGGGGTTATTGGTAGGGACAAAGACTCAGGGGCAGGAGGAGAATTGATTGAGAAGGATTCAGCAAGAGAGATGGAGGAAGAAGCAGCAGGAGGAGAGCTGGCAGGATGGAGGTAAAAGAAACATGTTAAGATGACAGGGCAGTTGGAATAGACTGCTTAAAAGGTTAGCCTAGGTGACTAGGGCCTTGAATGTCTTTGCGTCTCCTGAAACCTGACTGGATCCTGAACCCTTAGACCTGCCAGCTGGAGGAAGTTGCAGGAGCGGGGCCCAGGCCGGCAGAGAAAGGCCATCTCTCCATTCATCTCACCATCATCCACAGGGCTGTTTCACAAGCGAAAAGGTGTTGAACAGGTATCAAGTATGAACATTAATTAATTGCTGCAGTAGGTATCTCTCTCTTCTTGCACAGTGAGTGAGAAGCAGCCAATTCCTTAAGGACGGGGGCAGCACAAACACAGCTGCCTTTGGTCCAGGCCATCTGGGAACTTGGTCACTGGTGAACTTTTCTGTAAGGACTGGGTTTTTTGGGGGTGGTCTTCAAATATCAAAAACAACTAGCGGGTCACTTCAGCCTTATGCAGTCCACCTCTTCAGTGGCCGGCATGCCGCTGGTTTTGAGGTCCAGGTCAGCGCTGGACTTGCTCCCACTTTGGGAGGGACGCCAGTGGAGCCGCAGCATCTTCTTGAAGTACTTGATGGTGTTGTTCTTGACGGTGATGAAGCACACGGTGTTGATCATGCTATTACTCATGGCGATGCACTCGACTATGTAGAAGGCGGTGAGGTAGTGCTTCTCCTTGACAATCAGGGTGGGAAAGAAGTCACGGACGATGGTGAAGCCGTAGAAAGGGGCCCAGCATAGCACATAGGCTGTGAGGATTCCCATGAGCACCAGGACGGTCTTGCGACGGCAGCGCAGTCGCTTGCGGATCTGCTCTGTCTGGAAACCGGGGACCTCCTTGAACCAGAGTTCTTGGGAGATCCGGGCGTAGCACAGGGCCATGGCCAGCACTGGCCCCACGAACTCCACCCCGAAGATGAAGAGGAAGTAGGACTTGTAGTAGAGCTTCTGCTCCACGGGCCAGATCTGGCCACAGAAGATCTTCTCCTGGCTTTTGACGATGAAGAGGACCGTCTCGGTGGTGAAGTAAGCTGAGGGGATGGCCACGAGGATGGACACCCCCCAGATCAGGGCGATGAGGAAGGAGGCCGTGTGGTAATTCATGCGTGGCTTTAAAGGGTGAACGATGGCCAGATACCTAGGAGGGCAGGGAGGCTGTCAGTAAGGATATATGCGTGGAAACATGATTTTTTTTTTTTTTTTGGTTTTTGGGTCACACCGGCAGTGCTCAGGGGTTACTCCTGGCTCCATGCTCAGAAATTGCTCCTGGCAGGCACGGGGGACCATATGGGGCACCAGGATTCGAACTGATGACCTTTTGCATGAAAGGCCTTACCTCCATGCTATCTCCCGGGCCCCGGAAACATGATTTTTAAAATTTTTTAAATTTACTTTATTACAAAGCAATAGTGATCAAAACAGCATGGTACTGGAATAAGGACAGGTCCTCAGATCAGTGGAATAGACTTGAATACTCAGAAAGTGTTCCCCAGACATACAGCCACCTAATTTTTGATAAAGGAGCAAGAAATCCTAAACGGAGCAAAGAAAGCCTCTTCAACAAGTGGTGTTGGCACAACTGGCTAGCCACTTGCAAAAAATTGAACTTAGGCCCCCAGTTAACATCATGTACGAAGATAAAATCCAAATGGATGAAAGACCTTGATATCAGACCTGAAACCATAAAATACATAGAACAACACGTAGGCAAAACACTCCAGGACAATGAGACTACAGGCATATTCAAGGAGGAAAATGCACTGTCCAAGCAAGTGAAAGCAGAGATTAACAGATGGGAATATATTAAGTTGAGAAGCTTCTGCACCTCAAAGGAAATAGTGCCCAGGATACAAGAGCCACCCACTGAGTGGGAGAAACTATTCACTCAATACCCATCAGATAAGGGGCTAATTTCCAAAATATACAAGGCACTGACAAAACTTTACAAGAAAAAAATATCTCCCCATCAAAAAATGGGGAGAAGAAATGGACAGAAACTTTGACAAAGAAGAAATACGAATGGCAAAAAGACACATGAAAAAATGCTCCACACCACTAATCATCAGGGAGATGCAAATCAAACCAACTATGAGGTACCACCTCACACCACAGAGAATGGCACACATCACAAAGAATGAGAATAAGCAGTGTTGGCAGGGATGTGGAGAGAAAGGAACTCTTATCCACTGCTGGTGGGAATACCGTGTAGTTCAACCTTTATGGAAAGCGATATGAAGATTCCTCTAGAAACTGGAAATCTAGCTCCCATACGATCCAGCTATACCACTCCTAGGAATATACCCTAGGAACACAAAAATCCAATACAAAAATCCCTTCCTTACACCCATATTTATCGCAGCACTATTTACCATAGCAGGCTCTGGAAACAACCAAAATGTCCTTTAACAGACGAATGACTAAAGAAACTGTGGTATATATACACAATGGAATACTATGCAGCTGTCAGGAGAGATGAAGTCATGAAATTTTCCTATACATGGATGTACATGGAATCTATTATGCTGAGTGAAATAAGTCAGAGAGAGAGAGAAAAACACAGAATGGTATCATTCATCTATGGGTTTTAAGAAAAATGAAAGACATTCTTGCAATAATAATTTTTAGACATAAAAGAGAAAAGAGCTGGAAGTTCCAGTTCACCTCATGAAGCTCACCACAAAGAGTGAAGAGTTCAGTTAGAGAAATAACTACATTTTGAACTGTCCTAATAATGAGAATGTATGAGGGAAATGGAGAGCCTGTCTATAGTACAGGCCGGGGTTGGGTGGGGAGGAGGGAGATTTGGGACAATGGTGATGGGAACGTTGCACTGGTGGTGTTCTTTACATGACTAAAACCCAAATGCAATCATGTATGTAATAATCAAGGTGTTTAAAATAAAAAAATTAAAAAAAATTTTAATTTAATATCTTTATTTAAGCACATTGATTATAGACATGAGTGAAGTTGGGTTTCAGTCATATAAAGAACACCCCTCTTCTCCAGTGCAACATTCCCATCACCAATGCTTACCCCAAACACAAGAGGAGCAGACTGTGTCTGTCCTATTACTAGCCAGACTCAAGAAGCATCTTATTATTGTTTTGGTGACTTTATTTGGGGTTCACACCTGGCTGAACTCAGGGCTTATTCCTCCTGGCTCTGTGCTCAGGAATATCTCCTGGCAGTGCTCAGGATGTTGAGGATGG
This sequence comes from Crocidura indochinensis, assembly GCA_004027635.1. NCBI lineage: Eukaryota > Metazoa > Chordata > Mammalia > Eulipotyphla > Soricidae > Crocidura > Crocidura indochinensis. The sequence goes on along the minus strand of PVKC010010510.1, from coordinate 14,712 downwards.
TATTCTCTCAAGCCAACATCGCTCGAAAAGCAATGTCCTACCCGTTGTACCTCTCTCTGGCCCCTAAGCATCATCTTATTTTTTAGCAACCTCATTTGGCGTTAGGAAGGTTGAGTGGTTTCATAGAAAGAGCATGGGCTTCAGATCAAATAGGCAGAATAAATCCTAGCTTTCCTCTCACTTATTTCAGGGTCAAAGTGAATCACCCAGTCTCTGAGATTCCTGTCTCAAACATAACAAGCAATAAAATGAGTCCTACTTCGCAGGCCTACTGTGAACATTAACTATAACAATGTTTATATAAAGCCTGGCATAGGATAGGTGTGAGGTAGTATCTGTGGGTTATGTGATGGTGATAATGATAGTAAATACTATTAATTCCACCTTGGCTTCTAGTCTTGCTGTTCTAAGAACTTCCCACTTCTCATTCTCATTTTGAATTTATTACAGGTTGGGATGAAAGAAGCAGCATGAACCTCAGAGATTGGGGAATTTCCAGGGAAGAGAACAAGGGCTTAAATGACTTGTCCAAACTCATTTGGTTTTGAGACCAGAATCTGCTTATTACAAAACCTTTACATCCCCTAACCCTGCTTCTAGCACTGTCTTAACTCAGATGAAGTTTGTGAGTTGCTTTTACACCATAAATCCACACCCAGTTTAAAGCTTTCTCTTTCTCATAGCAACATTTCCTAAGAAAGAGTCTTTTATAGGAACTGACACCTAGTTAAATATTTTGGTGTCCTGAAATAAGTTTGTATTTTATAGGGGAGGTGGAGGTGAGAGATGGAGAAAAAGGTATGAAAGGCAGGGAAGAAATAGCTGAACCCTAGAAACAAATGTATCCCAAATCTGTAGCATCCAGAAATGGCAGAGGATAGCCCTTCTGCTATTTTTTTTGGTTTTGATTTTGGGCCACACCCTGAAGCACTCAGGGATTATTTCTAGCTCTATGTTCAGAGATTACTCCTAATAAGCTTGGAAGACTATATGCGATGCTGGGGATCAAATCTGCGTTGACTGCATAAAAAAGCAGATGCTTTACTCATGATGCTATTGCTCTGTCCCCTGATATTTATTTCTACATAGTAAGAAAGACATTTTTTTACCAATGGGTTAACAAGTTGTAGGGAAGCCTGTGTGTCTCCCACTGCCTGAGCAAAGATACACAGGCTGATCAAATTCAAAAGTTGAATATGAAGTGGTTCTCACTCCCATGGATATTAGCAGGGTCTAAAAGGAACCCTTTCTATCTAACCATTTTTATTATCATTTGCCCCATTTTTCAATTAATTTAGAAGTCAAGTGAGGGGTGCTGTTTGCCAGGCAGGTTTCTTTATTGTTAGAGACCTGAAACTCCTCCACATGCTGCTTTGTCATCTTTGAGCTTCAAAGGTCTGTGATTTCTCCTACTCCTGAGGGTCATATGTTTTATCCCTTGGGAAAAGCTTTTCTGTTCCTGCTAATTTCTCTTCAGCAGAACCAACTGCATCCCACCCACCCCAAAGCATTTAACTACCCTGGCATTTGGCAAAATTTCTCAAACAGGCCAATCACAATCTCTCATGGGATATAGGAATCACCTCATCCACTATCCATCATCCTTGCTGAATCATTCTTTCCACAGGTGCAACTCCTACTTGGCTCTGCAAGGTGTGTGGTGTTTTCCTTTCTTGGGCTGTGACTATACATGGCTAATTTACTGCTTTATATTGCCTCTGTCTAGTATCAGGTGTTGTATGTTTGGCCAGACTTTACTATTTAATGGGTGATAAAATTCTGCCTTCAACAATGGGGTGACGAGTCAAGTGGTCAGAATAACAGGGAAAAATCAGCATTCCTAGGAAACATTCGAAACCATATAGGCAGCATAGGATCATATATTTTCCCAAATACTCTTGATAATTGTAGTTTGTAAGAAAAGGTCTGTGAGGTCAATGACTTGATCTACTATCATTTGGTGTGTCTATCCACATAGGTTGGCCACAAGGAAGGCCCCAGATCTATTAAATTGTCACGAATACGGTGAGGCCCCACTCATATATTTTCTATTATCACTTTAGTGCACAATTTTATCTGTACTCCCACCTTTCATCCCCTTGTAAATCTTTGTAAGAAGGTCTTCTTGGGCTTCCATAGTCCTCTTGGCTATCTATACAGCACTGTCATAGCTGCCTTCACAAATGACTAATACAGCGGGTGTATAAATACCACAGTTCTCTCTCACCTCCTACTCCTGAGCAAACCCAGAGGTGTGATCTACACCTTTTTCAAGAGTTACTCAGCAAGAAAAGTTTTCAGTTGTCCACAGTGGAAACTTTTCCAGCAATGTGTACTGTATTGAATACCTGCCTTTGCCTTAATTCTCACTCCTCTATACATGGGCTCTAAGTATTGCTGTCCTATTTTTGAAGTCTACTTTGAGAACAAACAAACACCAAGGTAAGACATGGGTATAATTTCCTTTGGAAATGTCTCCATACCCAACATAAGATTGGAAAAAAAAAAAAACAGATGATAAAGGTCCTGGGATACATTTGGCAGGATTTGGCATGTATTCTTCAGATCTGGAACTTTTGAAGGTTTTGTAAGCCATGAATATCTTTATAAAGACCATCAATGTGTTATTCTTATGTATACTAAGGGGGAAAGTGAGTTTTAAGAGACAATCAGGAGCTGCTGTGAAGATAAAGAGACAAATTGGAAGAACATTTTTAAGGTTCTATTGATGTGGCTCAGTGGTGGAATGTTGGCTTTGCATGGCTGAGGCTGCAACTTTCATCCCTGGTGTGACCTGCACCTCTGCCTGGAGATCTTTTCTGGCACTGCAACAAGTATGATTCCTGGTGAACACTAAGGAACTAAGTGTGTGTGGCAACCAAGTGTACAAACCCTGGAACAACTGCAGCAACACTAAAGAGAAAAGTAAGGGGAGGAGGTAAAAAACAAAACAACGACAACAAAAAGAAAATGAAAAGAATTTTGATAATTTGGCCATTACTTATGAAGAATATGGCTGAAACTTGATGAAAAATTTAACATAAAGAATGAAGAGTCGAGGACAGAATGAGGAGAAAGACAAAGGATGATGGGAGTGCCACAGGGAGGATATTTGCTTTACATGTGGCCAACTCCGATTCCATCCCTGGCATATAACTGTGCATCACACAGTTAAAATAATAGCTCACCTTGCCAGGAATGAGCCCTGGGCATAACTGAGTATGACCCACAACCCACCCCCTCAAGCCTATGTTATGAAAATCACATACATCATGAAAACAGAAGTTTCAGTGAGACTAAAGGGTTGAGCATAGTGACAATTCTTCCTTAAATGCCCATCAAAAATACTCAAAGAGATAAACATGCAGATTTCTCGGTCCTGGGTTAAGGGATTCTCACTCAGAACAGAGCAGGGGAAGAACCCAGAAATCTGACTTCATATCAGTGTGTCAAATTATTCATGATACTATTTTTTCCAGGAGCACATTGTATAGTAGCTCATATGTACATGTCACAAGGCCTAATTTCAGGGCTGGGGAGTCTCAGAGAAACAAAATTGTCTTCCTGGAAGGAATAATGCTATATAAAATGAAGAGGCCTTTTGTCTACAAATGCATTTTAGTATCATAAATAAAAACAATGAACTGGTTGATTAAAACAGACATAAGCCTAAATAAATAGCATGTAGGATGAGAGAAAAATGAAAGAATGTAAAGGTGACAAGAGGAAAAAATATGATTAAAAAAACACATCATCACGATCATTTAGCACCATTCACAATGACCGACCCAGAAGATGTGGCACCAACTTCCACATCAGACAGAGCCACTAATGGCCCAATGCTAGACACATAAATAAAACACTTAGAACTGCTCACATAAATAAGACAGGTGTATGATTGATAGTAGGCTCTTACAAATTTTACTCCATAAATTTATAACAGAGCAAGGGCTTCTAGAACACCACATGCAAATGTATGCAAATGAGCAAATGGATGTATGCCTCAAAGTGAAGGTAAGCACAGCTTACCTGCTACTGCAAACAAGCTTGTTATTTTTAAATTATGTTCTGTACAAAGTCCTGAGAAACAAAGTATATGTCATATGAGTCTATATTTATGAAATTAAAGAACAGACAAACTAAACTGAAAATAAATCAGGAGGGATGGAGCAATATTGCACTTGTCAACTTGAGTCCCATCTCCATCACCCTATATGGCCCTCCAACTCTCACTAGGAGTAATTCCTGAGTGCAGAGCCAGGAATAAGCCCTGAGTAATACCAAGTGCAGCTGAAAAAGACAAAAAAAAAAATTAAACTTGTGATTTTCTGGGGCAGGTGGTAAGTGACTGCCGAAGTGCATCAGGAAGTTTTCTAGAGGTTGGAAATTTCTAGATCTTGATCAGGATAATGGTTACAGGAAAAACTTGACACTGGTTTTTCTTTTTTTCTTTTTGGTTTTTGGGTCACAGCTGGCAGCGCTCAGGGGTTACTCTTGGCTCTACCCTCAGAAATCATTGCCCCTGGCAGGCTCGGGGAACCATATGGGATGCCGGGATTTGAACCACCGACCTTCTGAATAAAGGCCAACGCCTTACGTCCATGCTATCTCTCTCTCTCTCTCCGTGGTTTTCCTTAAATGCAAGCTCCCTTGCTTCATTGACTTCTAGGAGTATGCTGGAACTGAGTAAGCTTTGTTTTTGCAGTTGATGCTACTCTGTCATGTGCCATACGGTAGCTGAGGCAGATGTGGTTTGGGGTGGGGAGCTTGGTCTAGCTGATGGGGGACTTTCTGACATTTGCCTATATTTGGGGAATGTGAGTTCCAACTGGAGAAACTCCTGGGTTCTCTCTTCTTGCCCCCCTGAGAGACTGACACATTCAATTCTGGAGCAATACCACCTATCAGAGTGGAATTGAGCAGAGCAAGCATCCTGGCCCAACCCGCTTCTTTATCCCCACCCAGCATGCTCACCTGTCGATGGCGATGGCCAGCAGGGCATTGGTGGAGACATAGAGTGATACAGTCCGTAAGTAGTTGACAGAGGTACAGAGCACACGACCATGCTCCCAGGAAAGCTGGCGCACCACATAGTAGTCCATCTCAAAGGGGCAGCAGACGATGGCCACCAGGAAGTCGGAGATGGCCAGGTTCGCAATGAGCAGGTTGGTGAGGTTGCGCAGCTTCTTATAGCGGGCCAGGGCGGCGATAAAGACGAAGTTGCCAATACCACACACCAGCATGATGCCTGCGAGGGCTATGCCAATGACAATCTTTGCTGCAAAGAAGGTCCGGGTCTTGGTCATGTCTTCCTCCTCATCCAGAGGGAGATCATAATCACTGTAGTTGAAGTTGAAAGGCGGAGAGGAGGCAGAATCTTGGGGTAGACTGAAGTTGGGAGCAAAACTCGTGTTTTCGTTGTTGGCTGCCATGGTGAAACTTGCAAGTGGGTGGCGGTATGTGGGCTCCTTGGGGGGCCAGGCCTTCCACTTTCATGAGGTCAGTGAGTCTTCTACCCTGCCCACATTCTTGGAGTCAATACACCATACCAGATCCTGGGAAGAGACACAACCACGGAGAACATATAGGAAAGGATCCTGTAGTATTGACTAGAACCCACCACATCATCTAGTCGGAACTATACAGGACATAACGGAGAGGACATTGGCCATCTGGCCATTGAGTCCTCCATGCAGTCAGGAGGTTCACTGCCTGTAAGATGAGCTGGAATCTCCTGAGATAATTCAGAAAATCAGGCATCTTTGGTCATTTCTCAAGGAATAGGACTATGTGGCCAAACACCCCTTTCTGACCATCAGTCCCACACGGTTGTCTTACAAGGTTGCTCTCTAGGATACTCTGATTACAGGCACAGCATTGCTCCATCAATGGGATCTGACACAAATGAAGCTTAGGGCTGGAACACAGCAAGGCATCATCACTTCCTCTGACCAGATCAACCCACGAGCTTGGCAAACACCAAAATCCATCAGATCAACCCACGAACTTGGCAATCACCAAATCCATTTCACAGGTCACCTGGAGCTGTTTGATTTCTGCTGGCAGAACCCCAACCATGGTGCCCACCAGAGTCCTGCTGCCTAACCCATGATCTGGCCTGCGGTGCTGAGGACTAGGGAGATCTCTGTGAAGGGAAGCCAAGCAAGGGTCCCCAGCACCAGGTGGCAGTCGGAGGGGTGAATTAGGGAATTCTGCAGCCTCTGAGCTTTGCGAACTAGCTCCAGAAGGAAATCCTTTCTTTGTCTGCTTCTCTTCCTTCTCTTCCATCACAGACCCCCATTTCCCTACAGAGAATCAGCTCTGCCCAAGAGGGACCACAACCTTGGTGACCACAACCAGTCACCAAGGTCTGTGGCTTCTGAAATTGGGGGCTGCTTCTGTATCTGACTTCATGGGACCCCCCCCAACCCATCTCCACCCTCATCCCCAAGGAGGAAAAAGGCACCCATCGAGGACCCAGGGAGGGGCTGAGGGTTTGAGTCTTTACAAAATGGGACACTCAAACGCAGGGAGATTAAAGGCTGGGGGGTGCGGAGTCCTCAGGAGGAAGGTCAGCAGAGGGGAGAACTCGGGAGAGAACCCCGACATCCTCGGGGCGCGCGAGGGGCGCTCAGTGGCACTCTGACTCATGACAGCACACCCTTTGGGCAAGCCCATCAAGACTCCCAAGTATGTGGGGGCGCGGGCGCTTTAAGGAAAAAGGGGTGTCCAGGGAGGGGTGTGAGGCTGTTAGGAAAAAGGGGTGTCCCCTGGTCCAGCAAGGGGTGTGAGGGAGCAGGAGCAGAGTGGGTGTCGGAACACGACCGCCCGCAGTGTCCCCGCGTCGGGTTCGAACCCCATGGGGTGCGTCTTCCTTTTGGGGCGCCTCTGGAACCCACAAAAGGGTCCTGGGGCTCAACGGGAAGCCGAGGCGCTCGGGACCCCAGGAAAGGGACCTCGGGGAGGAACAGGGGTGCAGGGCAGAGCAGGACACGGCGCGGCATGCGGGGATCCCCAAACCCGGCACCCCCTTGCCCGCACACCTTTCGGAGAACTTGCCCGAGATTTGACGCCCGCCGTGCCAGCTGCCCGTCGCCGCCGAGCTGCTCTTGGGGGGGCCGGGGGGCGTCTCGGGTACCCAGCTCGCTGCCGGGGCCGCTCCGGACGGCGGGGGGCGACGCGCTCGAACCCTGCGCCCCAACACCCGTCCCGAGTCGAGTCCTTGCACCGACCTGTCTCGGCGGCTCTCCCCGCGCCGCGCACCCGGAGACCGGCCGCGGACCCCGACTCGCGCGCGCTTGCCCAGGCGCCCGAACCCCGCGCCCCCTTTTCTATCCCCGCCCAGGCGCGCTCCGCCCCCGCCGCGCCCCCCGGCAGACCGCCCCGCCCCGGCCCGGCCCCCACCCAAACCCCGAGCCTCCCGCGGGGACGGACGCGGGCTTTCGGGGAACCCGCAGGGTGTGCGCTCTGTTCCGAGAGGTGCGCCCGGTCAGGGGCGGCTGCGGTTCTTTCGGGGTGCAAGAGGGAGGAGGACAGCACCTCACCCCCAGGAGGAGGGTGTGCGGCTGCAGCGTCTCCTCTCCGACGAGGGTCGTTGCAACACCCCGAGGGGCCGCGGGGTGCCGGGGGACCCCTGGATCCGCCGCAGCCGCACTTGGCTTCCAGCAGGCCAGAGGGGAGGCGGGTTGTCGCCGTCCTTTCTCCAGACACTTGCAGATTTCTTTTTTGTTGTTGTTTTTGTTTGCTTGTTTGTTTGTGAGTCACACCCGGCGGTGCTCAGAGGTTCCTCCTGGCTCTACGCTTAGAAATTGGTCCTGGCAGGCTCTAGGGGGGACCCTCTGGATGCCCTATGGGATTCGAACCACCTTCCTTCTGCATGCAAGCAAAGCAAACGCCCTACCTCCATGCTATCTATCTCTCCGGCCCAAATTTAAAGTTTTTTAATTAATAATGTAAAGGCCTGGGAGCCGGGAGGTGGCGCAGGAGGTAAGGTGCCTGCTGCCTTGCCTAGGACGGACCACGGTTCGATCCCCCGGTTCCCATATGGTCCCCCGTGCCTGCCAGGAGCGACTTCTGAGCGCATAGCCAGGAGTAACCCCTGAGCGTCACTGGGTGTGGCCCAAAAACCAAAAAAAAAAAAAAAAATAATAATAATAATGTAAAGGCCAGTATCAGTAATAGGAAAAAAATTCTATAAGACAATAGGGAAATATTGTAACTCATATGTCTGATAAGTAACTTGTCTGGAATATACACATTTTGTTTTTTTTGGGGGGGCACACCTGGCAGCGATTCAGGGGTTCCTCCTGGCTGTGCGTTCAGAAATCGCTCCTGGCAGGCTCAACGTGGGGGACCCTATGGAATTTCATATGGGATTCGAACCACCGTCCTTCTGCATGCAAGGCAAACACCCTACCTCCATGCTATCTATCTCTCCGGCCTGACACCTGCAGATCCGGGGACAAAGCTCCTGCTGGAAACCTGCCCCGTGGATTCTGAGAACCACCCAAGCTCACCGGACTCCTCGGGGTGCAGGGTCAGAACCCCAGTGTTTCGAAGTCAGAATGTTCTTCACCGGCCTGAACCCATCCCAGGAGGTTTGGCAGGGGCAGCTCAGAAGACAGATCCCACTGCGGGCTTGACTGTTAGAGCTTTATTATATATGTTCTGTTGGGTTAGTTGAAGCAAAAGTAAAGACACCACACTAACCCCCTTGCCTAGCTGTTCCCTCACAGGGGTCCTCAAACTTTTTAAACAGGGGGCCAGTTCACTGTCCCTCGGACCGTTGGAGGGCCGGACTATAGTAAAAACAAAAAGTATACACACTGCGGGTATCTTATTTTTTTTAAAAGAAAATTAGCTTATTATTATACATTTTATATTATAAATATATATTTATATTATAAATATTATGCTTGAATATTTTGGGGGGAGGCCACACCGGTGACGGTCAGGGGTTACTCCTGGCTATGCACTCAGAAATCACCCTTGCTTGGGGGACCATATGGAACAGCAGGGGATCGAACCACGGTCCCTCCTAGTCTAGCACGGGCAATGCAGATAGATGTCTTACTGCTTGAGCCACTGCTCTGACCCCTATATTATAAATATTATATAATATACATCATTAGGCATCTAGGAAATGCAAATTAAAACTACAATGAGCATCTCTATATACCAGTAGAATCACTACTTTATTTTTAAGTGACAATGCCAAATATTGGCAAGAATGCAGAGAAATATTCACTCTCACTTTAATGGTGTAGATGTAAAATGTTATAGCTACTCTGGAAACTTAGTCTTGGAAGTTCCTTCAAAATAAGCAAAGCATGCAACTAACAGCTCAGCTATATTGGAATCTTAGACATTTAACACAGGAAATGAAACTTCTCTCATGGATGGCTGTCAGCTTTATTTGTAGTAACACCTGAAAATAATCAAAACTTCCTTTAACTGTTGAGTAGTTAAAGTAGGGTTCAACTGTTCCCATGGAGTACTACTCCAATCAATTAAAAGGAACAGACTATTAATAATGTACAACTCCTGAAAGATTATCCATAGACTTATGCCAAGTGAAGGGAAAAGCCAATTCTTTTTTTAATTAAAATAATATCTTTATTTAAACGCTGTGACTACAAACATGAGTGTAGTTGGGTTTCAGTCATAAAAAGAACACCCTCCTTCACCAGTTCAACCTTTCCATCATCAAAGCCCCCATCTCTTTCCTCCCCCCTGTGCCTGTATTCAAGACAGGTTTTCTACATCCCTCACTCACTGACATTGTTATGATAGTTCTCAGCATAGTTATTTCTCTAACTGCACTCACCATTCTTTGTGATGAGCTTCATATCCTGAGCTGGTCTTTCTGGCCCTCATCTCTGGAAATTATTTCAATGTCTTTTATTTTTCTTAAAACCCATAGAAGAGTGAGGCTTTCTCTCTCTCTCTCTCTCTCTCTCTCTCTCTCTCTCTCTCTCTCTCTCTCTCTCTCTCTGACTTATTTCACTCAGTCCAAGAGATTCCATGTACATCCATGCCTAGGAAAATTTCACCACTTCATCTCTCCTGGCGGCTGCATAATATTCCATTGTGTATATATGTACCACAGTTTCTTTAGCCATTCATCTGTTGAAGGGCATCTTGATTATTTCCAGAGTCTGGCTATTATAAATAGTGCTGCAATGAATATAGGTTGAGGAAGGGATTTTTGTATCATATTTTTGTGTCCTTAGGATATATCCCTAGGAGTGGTATAGCTGGATCGTATGGGAGCTCAATTTCTAGTTTTTTGAGGAATCTCCATTTCGTTTTCCATAAGGGCTGGACTAGATGGCATTCTCACCAGCAGTGAATAAGAGTTCCTTCCTCTCCACATCTCCACCAGCACTGATTGTTCTTATTCTTTGTGATGTATGCCAGTCTCTGTGGTGTGAGATGGTACCTCATTGTTTTAATTTGCATCTCTCTGATGATTAGTGATGTGGAACATTTTTTCATGTGCCATTTGGCCATTTGTATTTCTTCTTTGAGAAATTGTTCATTTCTTCTCCCCATTTCTTGATGGGGTTAAGTGTTTTTTTTTCTTTTTTCTTTTTTTTTTCAGTTCTGTCAGTACCTTGGATATTTTAGATTTTAGCTCCTTATCCGATGGGTATTGGGTGAATAGCCTCTCCCATTCTGTGGGTGACTTTTGTATCCTATGCACTATTTCCTTTGAAGTGCAGAAGCTGGAAAAGCCAATTCTTAAAAGGCTATATAGTTTATCATCTTATTTATGTAACATTTTTTAAATGTCATATTATAAAATTTGAGAGAAGATTGGTGATTTCTGGGTTTAATAAGAAGGCAGTAGAAGAGAGAGAATGAGAGAGAGAGAGAGAAAATGTGAGCACAAGAGGACAATGCAACAACACAAGAATCCTCATGTTGGATGGTGCTTTCATTTGATTGCATCATTGTCAGCATCCTGGTTGTGATAATGTACTATGAATAGCTTTCTAAGATGCTAGGGAAAACTAGGTAAAGAGTACATTGGGAGCTCTGTAATGTTTATTATGATTCCATGGGAATCTATTGGAATCTTAATATTAGAAGTCTAACTTAAAAAGTTAGGCCTGGGGGCCGGGCGGTGGCGCTGAAGGTAAGGTGCCTGCCTTACCGCGCTAGCCTTGGACGGACCTCGGTTCGATCCCCCGTGCCCCATATGGTCCCCCAGGCCAGCCAGGGACGACTTCTGAGTGCATAGCCAGGAGTAACCCCTGAGCGTCACTGGGTGTGGCCCAAAAACCAAAAAAAAAAAAAAAAAAAAAAAAAGTTAGGCCTGTGCTTTTCGCTGGGACTCATGCAGGATGGGTAAGTGTCGCGGTCTTCGTACTGCTCGCAAGCTCCACAGCCACCAGCGAGATCAGAAATGGCACGACAAGCAGTACAAGAAGGCGCATTTGGGCAATGCCCTGAAGGCCAATCCTTTCGGAGGTGCTTCCCATGCTAAGGGAATTGTGCTGGAGAAAGTTGGTGTTGAGGCCAAACAGCCAAATTCCACTATTAGGAAATGTATCCGTGTTCAGCTGATCAAGAATGGCAAGAAAATCACAGCTTTTGTGCCCAATGCTGGTTGCTTAAATTTCGTTGAGGAAAACGATGAAGTTCTGGTTGCTGGATTTGGTCACAAAGGCCATGCTGTTGGTGACATTCCTGGAGTCCGCTTTAAGATTGTCAAAGTAGCCAATGTGTCTCTACTGGCCTTATATAAAGGCAAGAAGGAAAGACCAAGATCATAAATTGTGATGATGAAAGTACAGTAGTAAAATTTTCATGTGCCCAGAAAAAAAAAAAGTTAGGCTTGTTTACTGTTGAGCATGTATCCCATCCCTGAGAATGTTTATAATGTATTTGAAATATGTATGTACCATATTTTTCATATCATAAGATGCACTCTCCCTCCCTCCCCCCCCCCAAAAAAGATGGGGGAAAATGTCTGCATCTTATGGAGTGAATGCGCATGGAGCTGAAGCCTGAGTGCAGGGGAGGAGAGCAGCTACTAACCCCTTGACATCCGCAGTGTGACGACCCCTTTAGTGTGCAGACATACTACATAATATGAGCAATCAGGTTAACGCACTTTCACTGTCACACATAGAGCTTTTGTTTAAGACTATTTGATCAACTTTTATTTATTTAAATTTTAAAACTTGATTGATTGGTTTCTGGGCCACACCCAATGGTGCTCAGGGTTACTCCTGGCTCTGTTTTCAGAAATTGCCCCTGGCAGGTTGGGGGACCATATGGCATGCCAGGAATTGAACTGGGTCCTTCCTAGGTTAGCCGTGTGCAAGGTAAACACCGTACTGCTGTGCTATCTTTCTGGCCCCGATTTTTTTATATTAACAAAAAGTATTAAAAAAAATATATATATATATATATATTAGTTTTTTGGGCCACACCCGGCGGTGCTCAGGGGTTACTCCTGGCTGTCTGCTCAGAAATAGCTCCTGGCAGGCACGGGGGACCATATAGGACACCGGGATTTGAACCAACCACCTTTGTTCCTGGATCGGCTTCTTGCAAGGCAAACACCGCTGTGCTATCTCTCCGGGCCCCACTTTTTTATTTTTTGATGTAAATAAAAAGTTAGATAAATGTGTTTAACTAGCTGTGGACTGGCGTATTGTAAATATACTTGGGACTCACAGACTGGTTGTTCCCAGCGTTGTCTCCTGATGGTGTCTCACTTTACACCATTTGCTTTAGTATATTTTTTTGTGTTTGTTTTCCTCATCTAAAAACTATATGCATCTTATGGTCAGGTGCATCTTATAGAGAGGAGAGTTCAACTCCAATCCAGAGTGCCATGATGACTCATTATTCTTTCTGGGGTTCAGTAAACTCTTCAATAAATGCAATTCATTGTGCCTAACAGCACATTTTAAATTAAATCCCTGATTTCTGGCTCCTTGACTATAAATTGACACTCCCTCTTTCTAGTCTTCATATCAAACTCTTTAAAATTAGGGGCTGGGCAGATAGCTCACATGGTAGAGAAAGACTTCTTAGACTTTTTCCACTGGTGACTTCTTCTCAGCCGATAAATTCTTACACAACCCAGGTAACATGTACAAAAATAGGTAGACAAATCAAACACTTATGATAGAACACTTAAATAACTCATAAATCATTTAAAATGTATAAATAGGGTCAGAGAGATAGCACAGTGCATTTGCCTTGCATGCTGCTGACCCGGGATGGACGTGGGGTTTGATTCCCGGCATCCCATATGGTCCCCCAAACCTGCCAGGAGCAATATCTAAACACAAAGCTAGGAGTAACCCCTGAGTGCAGCTGGATGTGGCCAGAAAACCAAAAAGTAAAAAAATAATTAAATAATTAAATGAAATAAGTGGCTGGAGAAATAGCACAGCATGCAGCTGATCCAGGATTGATGGTGGTTCTAACTCCTGCATCCCATATGGTCCCCTGAGCCTGCCGGGAGCAATTTCTGAGCACAGAGCCAGGAATATAACTCCTGAGCATCGCTGGGTGTGACCCAAAAACAATAAATAAATAAAATAAAACGTATAAAAAAGCCAAACACTTAAATGAGTTATAAATAATTCTAAAATGTATAAAACAAGCATTTATTGGTGCTCAGGGTCTACTCCTTAATCTTTGCTTCGGTGTCTCTCCTCCACAGTTTGGGGGACCATACAGAGCAAGCAATTGAAATAGACAAGGGCAGCACCTTAAACAATCTCTCTGGCCCTAAAATAAAATAAAAAATAATTGTGGCACCCACATTCACTTCCAACTCTGGAGCAAGAGAAATACTAGTACAGAGGGTATGGTGCTTTCCTTGCTGGTGACTGACCCAGCATTCCATATGGTACCATGAGAACCACCAGGAGTGACTCCTGACTACAGAGCCAGCAGTAGCTCCTGAGATCTCCAGGTGTGGCCCAAAATCCTGAAAACAAACAAGACCAAAAAGTTTCCAACTCTGTATGAAGTCATAACCCATAGTTTAAGAAGCTAGGTAAAGCTATAGAGATAGCTCCTCAGGTTGGACTGCATGTTTTGTACATAAGAGGCCTGAATTTGATCCTCAGCACGTCTTCATGGTTTATGGTCCCATGAACACTGCTCAGAGCAGCCCTTAAGCATAGAGTTTGGAGTAGCCCCCAAATCACCAGGGGAAGGAAGGAAGGAAGGAAGGAAGGAAGGAAGAAAGGAAGGAAGGAAGGAAGGAAGGAAGGAAGGAAAATAAGGAAGAATCCAAACAATAAAACAGAAGGTAGGTGGTCAAGCATATGCCTGGCAGGTTTGGGGCCCTGAATTTGAATCCCAGGATCATCATGAGTGGCCAGAGTAAACATATAATGACAATAGATATTAGCAGTGTGTGAAAGTGGGGAGATTATGCTTCATTTCTGAATTTTGTCATTAGACATTATCATCTAATGTTTGATTGTCATGTTACAGAAGTAAAAGCAGCATTTGGATGAAGAAAAAGTGTCCTAGATATCTTTGAGTTGATCTTAGAATCTCTGAGTTTCCGGGGCCGGGCAGTGGCGCTGGAGATAAGGTGCCTGCGCTAACCTAGGACGGACCGCGGTTCGATCCCCCGGTTCCCCATATGGTCCCCAGTGCCTGCCAGGAGCGACTTCTGAGCGAATAGCCAGGAGTAACCCCTGAGCGTCATCGGGTGTGGCCCAAAAA